>MCJB01049994.1:2507-38400 GCA_002018475.1 Nicotiana obtusifolia
AATAATAAGCATCAGGGTAAGAGACATACAACTTGTACCATCTGAATGCCTCTGAGGGCGACTAACCATATCATGCCTGACATGTATATGCATACATATATATATATATATATATCCTTTTGAAAATCATCATATACATATATATGCCTCTGTGGGCCTCATCATCATCTTATACATATGCCTCTGTGGGCCTCCTCATCATCATACCCAACTGATCAGTGGTTGCACAATAGGTGCCTGCCCGGCTGACTATAGCGCGACTAAATAAAGTAAAACATATATTTGCACAATAGGTGCCTACCCGGCCGACTATAGCGCGGCGCGGTAAAGTAAAATAGATAATGCATGCTGGACTCATAAGATACATACTATCATGGTGCCGTAAGGTCGAAGAAATAATAACATATCAATCCTCCCATTAGAGGGGAAACAATATACGTATTACTACCTTCTAAGAGTAGAGTATCTTTGCGGTTCGTTCATTGCATTATGTACAATCAGAGTCATGCAAAAGAAGGAAAAGGACAGTCTCACATACCTTGCAATACTTTCCAATCTCAAGCCATGAAACTTCCACGACTTCTCAGTCTACAATAAGAGAAATGACACCACTGTTATCGTTTAAGCGTCGTAACTATTACGTATCGACTGTAACCTATTTTACGATAAAACGGACAGCACCTCCCCTATATATATAACTTCACACAAGTCAAAACAATCACCAAACAGCCAAACAACATCAATAATAATCATATTAAGCCTCCCAAAACAGTCCATGCACAAGCCAATCGCTTCATACATACGATGGCCACTATAGTCGTGTCAAACGACCCGGAAATGTTACGAACAACTATCAGCCCACAAACATAAATATATATGGTGTTTCTCCACACCCTTCCTCCTCCAAAACTCCACAAATCAGTAGTAAAACACGCAGATTTGCAGCAACACAAAACAGTCCATAAAACAATTCGCTACAAGTGAATAACTCGAACTCACGGCTTCCGATCACCGTCCCGTGAGTTCTTACATATATAGAACGACTTATCAAGACTTAACAGTATAAAAAAGGTATGAAAGATAGCAGTAAACTCACCTTACTTTTTAGATAACTCCACCCTTGCTTTGGTTCTTCAAACCCTAGGTTTCACCTCCAATTAGAACTCGAAAGAGGGGGAAAATCGATTAGGGTTTGTGTGGGATTTTTGGGGAGGGGTTGCAGGGGTTCTATTTAGGTTTTGAAGGTATGGAGTAATAGTGAAATAACTGACTTTAAAAGCTCTTAAAAGCCCTCTCTTGGCCGACCTTGGGGCTTTTAATTTTATCCCTTAATTTTGGCAAGTAGGTGATGCACCTACTTGTCACCTACCAGCCTGCGCAGGTCTGCGGAAATACAATTATCTCAATACTCCGAGATCGTATTGAAAAATGATTTGATGCGTTGGAAAATAGACTCATGGAACTTTAATTTGGTAGGTAGATCACCCCGTAATTCCTTGTAAATTGGGAGAAAAGCGAAGAAACATTTGACCTAACGTTTAAGTAAAATTGTGAACCTAAGTTGCGACAACTTTTGTCGACTTTTGTTTCATAACTCATTTGACTTCAAGACTTATGAAACGGATGTTATATGATTCAAATACCTTAAAATATGACCTCTTGGTGATGTTAATCACCTCTCGATTTACCCAAAAATACGAGTTACAACATCCTTAACTCGTTTATCTTCTAATACTTGTTAACCACCCTTATTCACCCTTGCATCATTTAAGACCAATAGGACTAAACTCTTATTGTCTCAAAGGTAATTCTCTTCTCGAACCTAGGTAGAATATCTTATAGTGTAATCTAACACGTACAAATATGGGTTATAACAACAACAACCCCCCTTGAATGTCTAAAAATTAGATAATATGCCTCGTTAAAACCTTACTAACAAAAAACCTGTGGGAAAAAATCTTAGTGAAGGAAAAGAGTACATATATCTGTAATACGCTTTATTTGCTGCCTCGTTAAAAACTCCAGGAAATCCAATGGGACAAAACCTAGGCTAAGGGAAAAAGAGTATAGCGCGTATCTTACTCCCCCTCATAAAAACATCACTTTATTTCTCGAAGACGGCGTATTCCAATCTTCTGTCTCAACTTCTCAAATATTGAAGTTGGTAATGACTTAGTGAACAAATCAACAAAATTTTCACATGAACGAATCTGTTGAACATTAATTTCACCATTTTGTTGAAGATAATGTATGAAAAAGAACTTTGATGAAATGTGCCTTGTTCTGTCTCCTTTGATGTATCCTTCTTTAAGTGGAGCAATGCAAACATCATTGTCTTCATATAGTGTAATTGGATTATTTTTTTTCATAAGAAAACCACACATTTCTTGAATATGCTGAGTCATTGATCTCAATGAAACACATTCTCCACTAGCTTCTTGAATGGCTATTATATCGGCATGATTTGAAGATGTGGCAGCTATTGTTTGTTTCATTGAATGCCATGATATAGTTGTACCTCTATATGTAAACAAATAGCATGTTTGAGATCGAGCTTTATGTGGATCAGATAAATAACATGCATCAGCATAGCTAATCATTTCTGTCTTGAATTAATTAGAATAAAGCAATCGCATATCCATAGTTCACCAAAGATATCTAAATATATGCTTAACACCATTCCAATATCTTCTTATTAGGGAGGAGCTGAATCTTGCTAATAAGCTTACTGCAAAAGCATATCTGGTCGGGTATTGTTGGCAAGATACATCAGTGCCTCAATTGCACTAAAATATGGAGTTTCAACACCAACAAGCTCTTCATCATTTTTTTGAGGCCGAAATGGATCTTTATTTATGTCAAGCGATCTCACAACCATTAGAGGTACTCAATGGATGTGCATTATCCATGTAAAATCGCTTTAAAACCTTTTCAGTGTATGTTGATTGATGGACAAAAATTATATTTGTTACATGCTCAATTTGTAGGCTAAGACAAAATTTTGTCTTACCAAGATCTTTCATTTCAAATTCTTTCTTCAAACACTCTACATCCTTTGGAAGCACTTTAGAAGTGTCAATGATATTCAAGTCATCACATACGCAACTATGATGACAAATTCAAATCTAGACCTCTTAATAAAGACATAGGGGCAAATAAGGTCATTTTTGTACCATTCTTTAGCAAATACTCGCTAAGGTGATTGTACCACATACTCCCTGATTGCTTCAATCCATATAAGGATTTCTGTACCTTTATTGAACAAGTTTCCTTGAACTTTTACGTGCTTCAGGAACTTTAAATTCTTCAGGGATTTTCATAAAAATTTCATTGTCCAATGAGCCATATAAGTAGGCTGTGAGAACATCCATTAGGAGCATATCAAGCTTCTCATGGACTGCCAGATTTATTAGATACCTAAAGGTAATTGCATCTACCACAGGAGAATATGTCTCCGTATAATCAATGCCAAGCCTTTGCGAAAATCCTTGGGCCACAAGTCGTGCTTTATATCTTATGACTTCACCTTTCTCATTTTGTTTTCACACAAAAACTCATTTGTACCCCACTGGCTTGACACCTGCAGGAGAATATGTCTCATTTTGACTCAAAATCTTCATCTTGTTGCATTACTTCAACTGCAATATTATATGCAAAATTGTTGTCAACAAAAATATTAGTTCGGTTCCATTTTTTTCACATAGAGACATAATTTATTGAGATCTCTTCATTTTCATCATTTCCAGGTACTAGAACCTCATGTGAGGTCTTATCAATTGTTATGTCTTTATGCTCCTCTTGGGCAATTGCTCCACGTTATGATCAACTTGATCATTTGCTCATTTCTTTTTTTTGGAATTCTTATCCTTGAAACCAATTAGTCTACCGCGTTTAAGGCGTGACCTAGACTCATTTGCATTATCATACTTTCTAACTGGGACATCAACTGGAATTGGAGCATTTACCGCTAGAATATGCAATTTAGTAACCCGTGGAAGGTTAGTAAGTGCATCTGGAAATTGATTTACAACATTTTACATATAAATGATCTTTTGAAATTCTTGTTCACATTGATTTGTACGAGGATCCAAATGAAATAAAGATAATACATTTCAATCTATCTCTTTTTTTCAGTTGTTTATTTTCTCTCCCTAATGTTGAGAAAATTGATTCATCAAAATGACAATCAACAAATATGGATGTAAACAAATCTCCTGTCTTAGGCTCTAAATATTTAATAATAGAAGGAGATTTATATCCAACATATACTCCCAACCTTCTTTGGGGACCATCTTTGTGCGTTGTGCTGGAGCAAATGGAACATATACTGCACATTCAAAAAATCTTAGATGGAAAATATTTGGCTCCTGACCAATAGCCAACTGTAATGGGGACGCGTCATGATAACTGGTTGGCCTTATGCGCACAAGTGCTGCTACATGCAAAATAGCATGTCCCCACGTTGAAAGGGAAATTTTGTCCTCATTAGCAATGGTCTAGCTATTAATTGGGAGATTTTAATTAACTATTCTGCTAGACCATTTTGAGTATGAACATGAGCAACCGGATTCTCAACTTTTATTCCGAATTCACCATCATTATCAAGACGGATTGTCTTAATTGCATAATCTGGAAATTGTGTTCTTAACCTTATTATTTGGGCCAACAATCTCGCAAATACCATATTGCGAGTTGACAATAAGCACATATGTGACCATATTGTAGATGCGTCTATAAAGACCATAAAATACTTGAATGGGCCACATGGAGGGTGTATAGGCCCACGTATATCACCTTGTATACATTCCAGAAATGTAGGGGATTCAATCCCAACTTTAGCTGTTGATAGTTTAATAACCAATTTTCCTTGAGAGCAAGTAGCACAAGGGAATTCCTAAAATTGAAGAATCTTCTTGTTCTTTCAATGTGTGCCCATTTGAATTCTCTATTATTCTGCGCATCATGTTAGAACTGGGATGGCTCAACTGGTCATGCCAAAGGATAAAATCATTAGAAGTAGTAAATATTTTTATTTACTACGGCTTGTGATTCAACCACACAAATGTTTATATGGTACAACTCAGAAGAAAATGCGGGTAATTTTTCATGCACACATTTTTTTCCCGCTTTTATTGTAGTAATATAAAGGTATTCAACCTTTAGTTCGTTAGAGGTCTCAACATGGTAGCCATTTTGGCAAGTAGCTTTGAAACTCAACAAGTTTCTTTGAGACTTGCTACAATATAAAGCATTATTAACAATCAATATCATTCCTCCAGGTAGTAATAAGGTCGCTCTTCCAGAGCCCTCAATTAATATTGTACTACCAGATATTGTATTAACATATGCCTTTTTCATAAACAACTAAGAGAAAATTTCTTTTCTCTTAATATTGTGTGAGTTGTAGCACTATCCAAAAAGTATAAATCTTCATTACTCATCTTGGATCCAATTGAAGACTGGAGAATTTTATTTTCTTCATAAAAAATAAAAGTACACTATGAGAAATATGGAAAAACTAACAGCACCAACAACAGCATAAGACAACTTAAGTACTACTTGAAAATGAAAATAACTTTAGAACGAGACAAAAAAAATACTGAAAATAAAAATAACAACATAATTGCATTCTCCAGTAAAATGATCAAACTTTAGTTTTGATCCCCAAAGAAGTATTCAACTTCCAAATGAGTAAGATGATCGAGGCCTTCAAAATCATCATAATTCAAAGCAAGATTTGCCTCGGCATTATCATCATTTTTGTTTGAAGGCCCTGCCTCAAAATTATTTTTAAAGGTCAAGTGGGACTCCACTGGGGCATTGCCTCGGCATTATCATCATTTTTGCTCAGGTGCACGACATTCAATTTTCCAGTGACATCTTATCCCGGCGGTGGTAGTTACCGCTTTTGCCTCTTGAATGATTGTTTTGAGAACCCATATTGTTCTCTCATTGCCATGACCACCACGATGACGATTATTATATCGTCTTTTGCCATTTATACTCCTTTACAGTCTTAAAATCATGCAACCGTAAGTGCATCCATTCATATCGAGCCCTTGGTAATACCGTAGCCTTAAGGTCATCATACCTTTCTTTCAGGCCAGTCCACAATTCAAGTGGATCTTTCACTGTCAAATATTCAACCTTCAAATCTTCATCCAAATGATGACAAAGGAAAATCTTGGCCTTCGCTTTGTCCTGGCTTGATGCCTCATTACCTTGAGTAATAGTGTCACCAAGACCTTTAGCGACTAAGTGAATCTCGACATCGAGATTCCATTATAGGCAATTCTTTCTAGAAATGTCAAGTGGCACAAATTTCACAAAGTAAAAAATATCAAAGAAAATAAATGAATTCGAAATATTAAAAAAAAAAAAAAAAAAAAAAGATAAACGAAGATATTTTCAAAAAATGGTCAATCTGATCATAATCCCATAAAAATAATAACATTAATTGACTAGTTAATCATCATAAAAATACATGAATTAGTTATGACACATCAATAAAATATAAACATTAGTGTTTATATGAACTAATAGATTACCTAGTCTAACTTGTACATGCATATACAAGTAGTAATAATTCCTCAAAATAAATAAAAACATATTTTTTGTGAAAGCCATTAATCGTAAGGAAAGAATGCAAAGATATGATAGAAAAAAAACACGAAGTCATTTGATAGACTATGAAAATAGTAGGAAAAAAATATTTCTAACCAATCTGACAAACATGTGAACTATTGGCATTAAACACACAATAGATAATTGTATGTGTCTTAGCTACGGCTTAGTATTTATGTTTATAAACTGAACATATTTAGGCATTAAGAATGCACTTGGTATAATTATCATCTTTCCCTTTCACGAGATAATACATAATGCTAATTGAGTAAATCCAAAAGAAGTAGATTCCACCTAAAAGAAATGCGTAGCAACAATTTGATATTGAAACGCTAGGTTGTAGATATATACAAAGTGGAATTCAATTTTGAAGTTAGATACTTCGTGCTAATAACGTATTAAGAAATATAGCTCAAAGTAGCAATATAAAATAAGAAGATAAGTAATAGAATAAGAAAAGAAGAGATAACTTTTTTATTTCATCAAGTGTTCAAAGTGTGTCCCGTATCATATTTCATGCATTCTATTTATACTATTACATAGATGATTGTCTTAAACATGACATTAACAATTGAGATAAGGGGAAGGATCATGGGGAGAGGTTATGGAGACGTGGGAGTTACAATCATAATAGTAATGAATAGTGGGAGGTTATTTACATCATTGGTAAAAATAGTAGGAATAGTAGACATCCACATTTACTAATAGTTTTACAACAATCATAATATTTTAAGTATCTTTAAAAACTTCTCATAAAATAAAATAAAATTTTAAATTAAATATTTTTTAATATAAAGATATGGAAATTAGTTTCGAAATAAACCAACAAGGAAATGTAAACTGGATAGAGGGAGTATTATATACTCGTTAGCAAAGCGTTTCTTTTATAGTGGATTTCACATAAAATTAATGTAAAATAGAACATATTAGTTATAGCCAATTAGAGCAGCAACATGGTTCCATGGTCTAGTGGTCAGGACATTGGACTCTGAATCCAGTAACCCGAGTTCAAATCTCGGTGGAACCTTTTCCTCCTTTTCTTTTGTTGTACATATAGAAGAACTAATTAAAAAATTTCTCTGCTCGTCTTCCCTTTTGTTAAACAAAGTAAAACACAAATGCAATTCATGATTTAGGAGTAGTTTACATGAGTTTATTTACTATGTTGCATTAATATCCATTAAAGTTTCAAGTCATACCAAATTAACCACCCTGTGACTTTGGGAGTTCAGGTGAGTTTATTTAGTAAGTGACCGTAACTTAATTATTTACTGGTCTTATTTGCTTCCATTTAATGGAGGTTTAAATCTTAATCATTTATATCTCAAATATTAGGTGCGTTTGTTTTTAAAGTCTGAATCTTAATCATATAGATTTTAATCATTAAGTTTGTTTGTTTGTTTTTACTTTACAACCACTTAATGGGTCTTAATAAGTATGTATAATTAAGATCTATAACAATAACTTAATTTCATTAAGATGCTATCATCTACATTCATTATTAATTGCCACCACCACCCACCATTATCAACTATTACCATGTTACCCACCACTATCATACTCAACTACCACCACCACCACCTCCTCAATCATAGTCGCCACCGTACTCGACAACCACCACCCAGAATCTCCACTACCCTCACCGCCATCATTATCAACCACAACCACAAACTCATTTACCTTACTACCACAACTAACCACCTCATCACTATCAACAACCATAGCCGATACTGCCCAGCACTATAAACTACTACCACCTTCCTGAATTACAACCACAACCAACCACCACCACATTCTCAACCATAATCGCCATTACTACCTATTACCACTAGCTGCTACTCTGAACCACCACCATCAACCAAAACCACCACCAACCACCGCCTCTAATCGACATTCACAAACACCACCATTAGCAATCACCACCACTAACTATCATATTTTACAATATATATATATATATATATATTGTTGATAGAATATTAGATTAATTAGTATTTTGTTTGAATTTTGTGTTTATTAATTTTCAATTTAAGAAATTTTATACATTCAGATATTAAAAAACAAACAGTCTTAATAATTTAGTCTTCAGATCTTAATACACATCTTAATATTCAGATTCAGATGTCTTAATCTTAATGCACATTTCGATATTCATATGTGTAGTCAGATTCAGACGTCTTAATCCTAAAAAAAAACAAATAATGCCTAACTTAATAACTACAAATTTTTTAAATATATTATAAGCTAAATTATCTGTATCGAATTTAATCTATATTATATTAAAAATACGAAGGCCCTTAGCGAAATATCGTTAGTCTTTTTTACCATTTAAAAATAAATTTCACACCGGGCAAAATAGCAATTTAATTATTGTCCTAATATTTAAGAGTTTGACATCAACTAAAGCATTGACTACTAGATATTTTCCTATTTTAACTATGTACAAGTCCTAATTTTCACGTACAGTGTATCTTTTATTTATATAAGCTTTATCATTATTTTTTATATTTATTAATTAATTAATTATAAATTTTTTAATCGTCACTCATGAGAGCCAAGAGTTGACATGTATTATTTGCAGTAATTTGTACTTTTTAAAATTTTATTTTATTACTCAAATATATTATTTAATAATATTCATGTGGCTTTTTAACATTGTGTAGTCATTGATATGATGTAGTAAAAAAATCCAATACGAAACATTGATTTTTATGTACTTTAAAATATATTTCACATTGAACAAAATAGCCATTCGATTATTTTTTTAATATTTAGGAGTTTCTTATTAATTGAATTTTTAGATTAATTCTTTTTATAAAATTATGCAAGATTTTTAAATCAACAAAGATTTTTTTTCTTTTTATATAAATACTTTCTTATTTTACCAACTTTATATCCTTTGAAAATTAAATTAAGCTACGACCATATTATGTAGCTATATCTTAAACTTTAGCTAAAACTTTAATTTTCAGAAATTTTCTTTCTTCTTTAAGTTAAAAAATAAGTTTTGAAGATTTAAGAGTTTATCTAAAAAAACCTGGAAGGCCATATATTATTAAGTTCATTCCACGGGATACAAACATGGTCTATCTCAGTGCGACATTAATGCAAAGTCTATATCTTTAAATACTATACTAATTGTTTTCAACAGATTAGAAAAGTAATTTAAATTTTAATAAATTTAAAATTGAAATAAATTTTAAATTAAAAAGATTGACCGAGATGACTAGGGACTTTTATGGAGCTTCCTTTATTAAGTTAGCTAAATAGGATCAATAGTCATAATTTTTTGAAAACATTCATTTTTTAAACTTTTATTTTATAACTTAACAAATTTTTATGTATTTTTTTTTATGTTTGTACTCACCGAGACGAGACGCACGCGCAACGCGCGTATCCTAAGACTAGCGAAAGAAAACATGGGAGATATATATGAGTGGATGAGGCCATGAGAGATTATCCCTTTTATAGGAAAAATACCGGCATGTCAATTTATAAGTAGTTTATTATCAAAATTGGCCAATTCATAACATACTATTAATATTAACCAAATATTAGCCAATTAGCTATTTGTAGCCAAAAAATATCAAAATTTTTACTTTCTTTTGGGTGTGTGTTATTAGAATAGATTGGGTACATCTTAAGGAGCTTGAATCTCAAATTTGAGATGATTTGGTGGAGTTTTATGGTGGTTTAAATTGAAAATTCGAAGTAGAAGATGAATATGAAAAAAATAATAGGTGTATCACACTGTATATCATATTTGTATCAAACGTGTATCACATTTATATCCATGTATACTTGCGTGATATATGTGTCGTAGAAAAAAAATTTTGAACTAGATTTTAACTGCGAATTTTGATACCAAATATGTTCCAACCACCTCCAATCTCCCCCAAATTTTGTATGTTGAGTCATCTATATGTTTCCAATGAATCTCAACCATACCCATTGAAAAAAATTCTTATTTTCTTTGATTTTTAGGATACTATATATATATATATATATATATATATATATATATATTTCATCAACTTATTTGCTACCTCATCCATAAAATTTCCTTTTAGTCTTGCATCTAATGTTGCTAATAACGCTTAAAAATATGGAAGGAGATCTTTATGTATGATTCTTGGAGATAAAGAACCTTATTTCTTTCGGTTTTCAATTTTTATATGTGTTTGACTAGTTTTGGTAAGTTTATGATTAATAGCTAGAGATCGGTAAGTTGAGACTTTTTTAAAACATTTATGTAAGATTCCCTATTTTGAATTACTCACATTGGAATGTCTTTTGTATAAATAAGGATAATTAGGGCTTAATAAGTTATAACTGATGTGTAATCCATTTATATAAACATTAATCTCCTTCCATTTTATGTAAGCGATAAATTATTAGTTATTATTATTATTGTTGTTGTTGTCGTTGTTGTGTCGTTTTAGTTAAAATAGCATTCGAAATATTTTTCGAGCCCAAAACCTTTTGATGTTTAATTGTAAAATTTTCATGTCCCACTAAATCTTGTGCTACCAATTGGATCTGTACTCACTTTTTAAAAAAATTTAACTGATACCTAATTTTTTATTAACTTCAGATACATACATTTTTCTCTTCTTCTTCAATGTTGCTTTCTTCTTCTTTGTGTTTAGAGTTTCTTCTTCTTCTTCTTCTTCTTCTTCTTCTTCCTCTTTTTAGTTGCAAAATGGGTCTATTAAATTTGTTGTTTTAACATTTTGATAATTGGATTTGTTATTTATGATGTTTCAAATTTGAGCTCACTTCGAGTAGATTTGAGTATTGAATCGTATGTTGGATTGTTGAAATTCGAAGAACAAGTTTATGTTTCAAAACTTCATGTTTTGAATCTGAAGTTGTACTGAAAAATTAAATTACTTGAGATTCGAATTTCTAAAGTTACAATTGAAAGATAGAATAACTTTATATTGAAATCTGAAGTTGGTTCAAAGAGGTTGAACTACTTAAGATTTGAATTTTTGGAGTTGTAGTTGAAAGATATAAGAACTTCAAATTTGATTAATGAAGTTTTATCGAAGATATTAAATTACTTAAGATCCGAACGGGTACAATTTATAAAGTTTTGGTAATATGGGTATAAATTGGATTTGGACGGTATACAGCAAATGCCCCTTCACTAATTCCTATTATGAGATTGGCACAAAATTCCCAATAAATCAAATTTCAGCAAAATCAACCCCAAATAACTGTACCAATCTTACTCGTCGTCAAATCCTTTCCGGCCACCAGGGAATACACCTTTTCCTATTTCAAATTTTCGACCAACTTTCCTTATTTAATATTTTCTTTCCTTTCATTTTCTATTTTATTCTCTTTCCTTAATTCTTCTATCCATATCGTGCCAAATTTTATAGCATAATCTCCTCTTAATCACAAATCAGAATGTTTCCTTCCCCCTTCCACTCTCAAAAACTTTATATTGAAGAGAAATTGCGACGATCGGGGTAGATTTTTCTTTGAAGAATCCGTCCAAGTTCAAGATGTCGCAAAGTAGGTAAAAATTATGAAATTTCTCTGTTATTATTTTTAATATATTTCCCACTGATTCGTCCTCTCCCGTGTATTAAATTTGATTTTCCAAAATCTCGATCTTGTACTTTCTCAAAACTTTCTCTTTCTAACATGAAGTCTTGCTCTGATTTTACTTGCACTTTATTATTTACTGAATCAGATTCTTTTTGTTTGTGTTTGCTGCTACTACTACTAGTACTATTACTATTACTATTACTATTACTACTACTACTACTACTATTAGTATTACTAGTACTATTACTATTACTATTATTACAAACAGTCACCTATTTCTCCATTGTCAGGTGACCAATAGACTGTGGAAGCTATTCATAAGTACGAAAAGCTTAAGCTGGCTATATAATGTCAAGTCGGCATCCGGTGATAAAATGAATATAGAATACAAATTACCTAATACTTATGTTTGTCAGCAAAAGGTTTGTATTCCTCATTTCTTCATACTAGTTAAAGATCAATTATACCCTCCAATTATACTAGGAACGCCTTTTATAAGTGCTATTTACCCATTTACTAGGATAGATGAAAAAGGATTTGATGCTGTTTATAACAATAGAAAAATCTCTTTCAGTTTTATTACTGATCCGGTTACGCGTGATATTAATGCTTTGATTAATATGAAGCATAGTCATATGAAATACTTGCAGTATGAAATTTACAGCATGTCAATAATTGATACATTGAATTTAGCTAAAGTTCAGGAAAAGATTAAATTGATCTCTGAACAATTTGCTATTTCTATATGTGCTGACTACCCGAGTGCTTTTTGGGATAGGAAAAAATATGTGGTCTCACTTCCATATGAAGACTCATCTTGGAACCAAGCTAAAAATTTACATAATATAAGTTAACTATTCATATTTAGAGTCTCTTGATTTTAATAGAGTCTAGTTCATCGTTCATATGAAGTTAAGAAGTATCATATTCAACATAGATATAGATTTAGCCGGCTATAAGCCCGGCCATCAGAGAAAAAGAAGAAAAAGAATTAATAGTACCTTAGAGTTGTGCCCTTGTGCCCAAAACTTGGATGTTTTCTAATTTCTCTATACAAAATGAAACTTGAACTTTACAATGAAAACTGTCTTCTTTTAGAGAGAAGGCAGAGCAAAACTAGAGTAAGAAAATAAAACTGAAAATTTTTCGTCTATGTACAACTGAGGCAAGGGCCTCTCTAAATAGAAATCTACAGTACACACATCAGTGTACAGTGATCGCTATCGCTGTCCTGGGTCCCACGACTATGTCTTGTGGGGTCTATCATCTTGTTTTGTCTACTTAATCCGTTGCTTCTTTTCCTTTGAGTTTTTGCAGAAAATCTTCTACATCTTGAAAGTTAACTTCTTTTATTGATCCTTCACTCTGTGAATCATTAATCATGTTGTCTTCTTTATTAATAGAATATCCCGTATCACTTTTCATCGAAGTATTTGATTTATCAGCCACTTGGTCTATTGATTGTAGCAAATTTCTACGAACGTCTTTCAGATATTCTTCTATCATTTGTTCTTTATTATTTTGCTGAAAATTGATCTTTCTGGCAATATATTTGATTGAAACATTTGCCATCATTGCTTCTTTGGTCTTCCCTTTATAAGCCTTGATTGCGATTTTGTTATTATCAATTGTTTCTTGTCCGTGCATTTTGTCAGTTTTTGGGTCCATCTTCATATCTTGTCCCATAAAGTGCTGAAATATACTCGGTATAAACAAGGAATTTCTTCGTCAGTATAACTGACCTCGGGAATCCATTTATGGATCCATGGGATAGAAAATTCTAAAAAGAAGTAAATATGGCCTATTTTCTCAGGCCAGCATATATGCTCTTGTCGATACATCATGTTCAAAACTGGAGATAACTGTACCCATTCACTGTATAACTGTTTAAATAGTGTTGGCAATATATCTATTGTCGGATCGTGGTATGACCACCAATTTAGAAACCAATTTGGTATCTTTTTAGAGAATACTTTGGGACATACTTTTATAAACCAAGTATGTTTGTGTCTATCATTATTATAATATAGAACATCAGAAAAAGCTTGGATATAATCCCAGTAAGTATAAATGAAGTGTTTATTGTCAAGTATAATCTGACGTTCCTTCATCGTGGAAGTCCCATTCTTCAGCAGATATAATTTGCTTTATGATCATTTTGGAAAAATTATAAACATTTGCTTCAGGAATATAACCCTGAAAGTGCTGGAATTCCGCACTGCCTGAATTTATCAGAATATTCTCATAGTATGATCGGGTTTTGTATGACTTACCCGGGAAATATAATTTCCCAATCAAATACCTTTGGAGTATCTTCCAAGGTTCATCCTTCCACTATAAATCGTGGTTTTCTAAAGGAAATATCATTTCCCTTTTTATCACTTTTTTGTAACTTTTGATATTATCAGAGTTTTCAGTTGCCACATTCGCATAAGTATCACTATGCGTGGTTTTTTGTGAGGCTAGATAAACCTGTATTTGCTCGTATAACGAACTGTTTTTCGGAATATCTTCCAAATTAATTGAACCAGAGTAAGATTCTCCTCTTTCATGAGAAATCTTCTCATTAGTAAGTATTTTTCCACCCCTTTGTATAACTGGGACTGGAGTAGTATAATTAATTCGCCCACCACAACCTCTATAACTGCCGTGGGTTCCACGTCCTTTTCCCCTATCAGAGGAAGTCTTTGATGGCCATTGCTGGCTCATCCTGCACTTAGATAAAAATTTATCAGTCATTTAAATATTCTTGTGACAGGAAATCAGGAAGAGAATTATCAATTCCCTTTTTATATTCGATATCAAAATCGAATGGTGCTAGTTGTGCTTGCCATCTAGCAAATATTGTTTTAGAGGCGTCATGCTTAAAATCTTTATTAAACATGAATTAACAGCCTGTGCGTCAGTTCTTATCAAGAACTTTTGATTGTATAAATCATCCTGAAATTTTAATACACATTTAACAATTGTTAACATCTCATGGGCCACAGTAGCATGTTTCTTTTGGCGTCGGTCCATTTACCTGAATAGTACCTTATCAGATACTCTTTCTTGTCATGAGGGTTAACCTGCTTTAAAATACCACCAAAACCAATATTAGAAGCATCTGTTTCTATAATCTTTTTCCACAAAGGATTAGCTAAAGCTAAACATGGAAGGTTAGCGACTTTCTTCTTCGCTTGTTTAACAATCTCAGTGTGACTATCAGTCCAAGGAGTTTTATAGTCCTTTTTTAGCCTATCATATAAAGGAGCAAGATCTCGAGATATATTTTTATAAAAAGGATATATATAATTTAAACTACCAAGAAATCTTTGTAGCTGAGTTCTATCAGTAATTACATCGGGAAATTTTGATGCAAAATCTATAGCCCGTTGAATAGGCGTGATTTTACCTTGGCAAATATGATGACCAAGAAAACGAATATTAGTCTGAAATAAGCTCATTTTTTATTTTCATATAACTAAACCGTTCTAAATAACAATTTTCTTTAAAATATCTAAATGTTTATAATACAATTCTAGAGTTTTTGAGTAAACAAGAATATCATCTATATAAACAATGATAAAATCCATATAAGGATTAAAAATATCATTCATGATTTTCTGAAATTCAGAAGGGCCGTTTTTCAAATCAAAAGGCATCACATTCCACTCATATTGCCCAAAGGGAGCATTAAAAGTAGTTTTATAAGTATGTTCTTTAAATAACTGAATCTGCCAATAACCTGATTTTAAATCAAATTTCGAAAATATATTGGCATCATACAATCTAGAAAGTAGATCCTTCTTATTAGGGATCGGGTATCTAATCCATTTTAAAACCTTGTTTAAAGGCTTATAATTAATAACTAATCTAGGAATTCCTCGTTCCTTTTCAGCAGCATTATTAACATAAAAAGCACTACACGACCAAGGTGATCGAGAAGGTTTTATTAAACCTTTCTGTAATAAACTGTCAATTTCCTTTTTGCAGAACTCTACTAATTCAGAGTTCATTTGAGAGGGTCTTGATTTCGTTGAAATATTTTCCTTAGAAAAAGAGTCTTCATATGGAAGTGAGACCACATGCTTTTTCCTATCCCAAAAAGCACTCGGGTGGTCAACACAGATAGAAATAGCAAATTGTTCAGAGATCAATTTAATCTTTTCCTCAACTTTAACTGAATTCAATGTATCAGTTATTGACATGCTGTAAATTTCATACTGCAAGTATTTCATATGGCTATGTTTCATATTAATCAAAGCATTAATATCACGCGTAACCGGATCAATAACAAAACTGAAAGATATTTTTCTATCGTTATAAACAGCATCAAATCCTTTTTCATCTACCCTAGTAAATGGGTAAATAGCCCTTATAAAAGGTGTTCCTAGTATAATTGGAGGGTATAATTGATCTTTAACTAGTATGAAGAAATGAGGAATACAAACCTTTTGCTGACAAACATAAGCATTAGGTAATTTGTATTCTATCTTCATCTTATCACCGGATGCCGACTTGACATTATGAGAAGTCTTATAATAATATCGGGTTGGAATTAACCCTTCTTGAATACAAGAAATATCTGCACCCCTATCTATCAAAGCAGTTTCAGTCACAGATAAATCATTATCAATCAAAATAGTACATTTTACATACCATTTGTGAGCAGTAACTATTTGCATCATTCCAAGAAACATATCATGTTTGGGATTTAAAACAATCTGTTTAGAAAATTCAAAAATTTCTTCAAAATCATTTTCAGGTATCAAAATTCCCTTTTCTTGTTATCAGCAGGCAATTCATTTGAAGAAGAGTTTTCTATCTGAGTAACTCGGTGATCTAAAATCATTTGATTTTGTTTTAGAGATTTAATCTCATTTTCAATTTTTCTACTTCAATTTTTAAATCATCCATTGAAGAATTATAACCGGAAATCTTTGGCTCGTTTTTTGCTAAAAGTCTTCTTTGAACTTCTGCAAAAGAATAAGGAGCTTCATCGAGTATATCACGCTTTCTTTGAAGTGGCTTATCTACCGAATTTGAAGAAGTAGAAGCCATGTTAATAATATTTTCTCGAAGATTATTATCAATGACTTCTTTTAACAATTCCAAAATATTATCAGAAGTAATAGGTTTGATATTAAAATCTTGAAATTGGGATTGCAGTTTATAAAAATCTATAGTATCACAAGAACAATTATTCTGATCACAATTATTACAGTTATCAGTTTCAGAATTATCACTATCAAGCAAATTCAAAGAATCGTCAGAGACGTAGTTAATGGAAGAACTACTGTCATATTCTTCTTCTGAGGTTTCATCCATAACCTTAAGAATCCGGTCTCTAGACCTATCATCTAGTTCTAATACTAAAGCTTTCAGCTTTTTCTTTTTGCAATTTGGAGCTATATGGACAAATCTACCACATTTGTAGCACTTAATATCTTTCAAATCTCTATTTGATCTATTCTTAACAAATCGATTTTCTTTGCGAAACTTCTTTTGCGCTTCTCAATCATCTTTTGTCATATAACGATATTTCTTACCCTTTCTATGGTAAGCTTTTTCTACAGTATTACGACATTTTTTTCTATGAGGAGAATATATTTCTCACTTGCCGAATTGTTGGCAAAAATCTCCTAACTGGGTTCTCTCAGTTAGTCTCTGATTCTTAATCTGCTGATTCAATTTCAGCTCGTTGCAAAGGTTAAGACCTTCCTGTGTACAAACTCCTATCAGTTTGCCGTAAGTATAGGTATTATAAGTTATTTGCGCGGTATTACCTCTAAGAGTCTTTTTCACTCTTTCTGCAAATAGATATGGCAAACCATCTATAAACTTTGCCTTCCAATGTTCAGAATTACTTTCGGGTAAATCCATAACCCTACTAAGAAAGGTGTCTTTATACTACTTAAACTCACCTAAGTGTTTACACTTAAGGCTATTTAGCATAGTACGAATATTTTCGTACATATTGGTAAATCTACCACTAAAGTGTTCTATAATGGTTAGAACTAAGGTATAAACAGCGTCTGACCGATTTGGTAATAGAGGTCGTCCTATATTATCAAATCCAGGTTCTGCTATAGTAGCTTCCATAATAGCAGTTTTATTAGCTATTGATAGGAAATTGTCCCACCAGCCTCTTACTTGGCCAGTAAATCCTGCAATTATCATTCTGCATATAATCGTATTCGTATTCCTTTCACTAGTGGCTTTACAGATAGTGGAATACATCATCATCCTATGAACTAAGATGCTAATCTGCCTATCAGTTAGTCCATCTAAGTTCCACTCATAAATGGCATCCCCGCTATAACTGGTGTTGGTCTGGTTCCAGTCCCTTTTTTCCACTAATACATCTTGTGGAGTTGGTCTAGGATAATAATAGGTATTCATTGGAGGTTTATTAGTATATCTGCTACTTATTTTCCTAAGCTTATTAAGCTTGGACCACATAACTTCCTTATGGTCTTTAGAAGGATCTAGGATATTCTCAGAAAATTCGGAGGCCATCTCTAAAGGTTTTAAATCTAAACTAGCTAGCTTATCTATCACTAGTTTTTCTAAATCTGCTTTGGACTTAAAGTGAAAACCTTCTATTTCAACAGGTCGCTGCATAGGCGCGTCTATCACTGTTTTGCTCAAAGAAGCAATAGAATCTGGTGTAACCTTTGTAGACCTTACTATCATTAAGGTTTCCTTTGCAGTACTAATTTTCTTAACTAAGTCAATTAATTATCCTATCATAGAACCTACTAAACTAATATGCTCACCTAAAACTTTCACATATAAAGACATATAATAGTATTAATTTCTCTAGCGCTAATCGTCGCCACGTCATCATTAACGAATTTTTGAAAAGCAGTAAATGTTATGCCCGTATTATTAGGCAACACAAAGGACGCTTGTGGTGGATAAATACCCTTTACTAGCTGTCCACTGCTTTCTTTGTAAGTTCTTTCAAGGACTTTAACATATAATGACACATAAGTGGTTATAAACCAAGGAACAAAGTACATCACTTTGTTATGCAAAGAACAAATCTCATAGAATTCTTGGGAAATATTCCTTTTATCATCAGCACTATAAGTGTCAAAGAACCAAGTTGTAAAATGGTTCCATTTATCACTAAAGAATTCAGACTCAATATGTTGTCCGGCCAGTGATCTTGGACTAAAATCAATTTTGTAAGGGATCATTAAACAGTATTAGGGTCAAAATCCATTTCGGATTGAGAAGGAATATCCTTATCTAAAGAATTATCATCCTGAACTATATTATTTCTATTATCAATTTTTATACGCTCTACTTGTTTATCAATATCAGTAGAAATTGTATGCAAAGAAGCAGCTCGGTTTAATCTGGCTGGACCATAAACTGGTTCTACTGGAGCGATATACGATTGGGTTGAAGGCAAAGAAAGTCTTCTGTTGCCAGTAAAGGAATGCCTATATGGCGTCAAAGACTTATTATATTCGAATTGAATACAAATTTGCCCTTTTGGGGTCTGGGAAATATGAGAATAATCATAATTAGTAACAGTATCAGCTTGTTGACCCGAAGATATTACCAAGTCTAAAATCCATGTAGAGGGAAAATTAATTTCATCTCATCTGATAGGTCTCCTAGTGGTGACCTTGGATTTAGCGAAATTAGTCTCAAATATTATAAACTGTTTAGACAAATCTGTCAGTTTGCAACGAGGATTTAAAGTAGACAAAAATTTATAATAAATCCTATATGACAAACAGATAAGTTGAGATCCAGGTGCATAGTTATAACCATGCGTTTTAATATTTAGAGTTAAAGCATCCAGAATATTAACATCTGAAAGAGATAATTGTAAATTGGGTTGTGTATTGAAATATACGGGACCATAAGCCACCGTAGATTCAATTGAACCCATCAGAGACTGTCTAAAATTCAAATTTCTAGCATCTCTTAATGCTACTAAGAAAGTCTCTGGTAACCCTTTAAGAGTTAATGGTTTGAAGGCAATCTGCACCATACCAATATGAACAAAATTATACTTATGTTTATAAATATAAATATCATGATTGTTTAACAAACGAATAGTCTGTTCTGAAGAATTTAAAGCAAGAGATTGCTCTGTCATTTTTATTAGCTGTTTAGACGACAGTTTATAAAACCATCCAAAGTCATATATTTGTTTAATGGGGACTTGGGGAATGGTCCATTCGTTTAGCAAATCTAAGTTTTAAGGTATATCTACCTCTTCTAATCTAGTATTTTTAATACTAGAGTCTCCGATGTCCATATTCATAAAGAGATCTATGTTGAATAGATACTTTCCTAATTCCTTATTAACGTAATTCATAAAGAGATCATTAATGAAATAAGACATGGAATAAGATAACTAATGAAATACAGAAAAGCATGGAAACAAATATTTTGACGGCGTATATATGCTCGTCACCTCGCATATACGCTGTTACACACATAATTCACATAACATATAGTTCAAGGGTTCCTAATTCCCTCAAATCAAGGTTAGACCCAACACTTACCTCGCTCCGCAACCAAATCAAAGCTCAACCGGGGTCTTTCCTCTAAAATCCGCCTCCAAACAAATCGAGTCTAACCAAAATCGACTTAATAATATCAAACAATGCTAGGGAA
Organism: Nicotiana obtusifolia; assembly: GCA_002018475.1. Classification (NCBI taxonomy): domain Eukaryota; kingdom Viridiplantae; phylum Streptophyta; class Magnoliopsida; order Solanales; family Solanaceae; genus Nicotiana; species Nicotiana obtusifolia. The sequence continues at coordinate 23,322 of MCJB01049994.1, forward strand.
ATCAATTACAATACATAACGCTAAGATCTTTACACTTTTCCCAAAAAGTCAACAAAAGTCAACCCCGGGACCCCTTGGTCAAGACCCAAGTTTCAGACCAAAACCCAATTACCCATTCACCCCCGATCCCGATTATGTGATTAGTTTCGAATCCGACCTCAAAGGTCTAAATCTCAATTTTACAAAAAACCTCAATTCTATCCAAATCCCAAATTTTCTACCATGAAAATCATAGATTTACTATTGAAGACACTTGGAAAGTAATGGGTTGAAAAGAAATAGAGTAAAGTTGCTTATCAATATTTTTGAGAAGAAAATTCTCTTAGAAAATTGCCTCTAGGGTGTTTAGGGTTAAGAGTTTGTGAGAAATAAGCTAAATCCAGTTTTCCCCTTCTTTTACCCGGTTGCAGATGTCGTAATTACGAAACATAGTTCGCAATTGCGATGATCACAAAAGAAAAAAAGTCATTGATCTTGCTATTATCGCAAATGCGATAAAATTACCGCAAATGTGAACAAGGACTGTCCGCAAATGCGAAAAATAAACTTGCAAATGCGAGTCTGCCCCAATTTCCTCAGAGTCGCAAATGCGAACATACCCACCGTCGCATCTGCGGACTTAACTTCGCAAAAGCGAAGCTGGCCCAGCCCCCACCAACATCGCATATGTGAGCCTGACCTCTCCTTTGCGAGGCTTGTATTTGCAAACAGGTTCTCGCAAATGCGAGATCTATAGACCTGATGCACCAGCATTCGTCTAATTTCAAACATCACTCTGTAGCCTATCCGAAACTCACCCGAGCTCCTCGGACTCCAAACCAAACGTGCACACAAATGTAATAACATCATACGAACTTGCTCACGCGATCAAATCACAAAAATAATATCTAAAACTACGAATCGGACATCAAAATAAATGATATTTTCAAAGAAACTCAAGAACATGCAAATTTACAACCGGACGTCCGAATCGCGTCAAATCAATTCCGTTTTGCACCAAATGTTACAGACAAGTCATAAATAGTGAAATGAACCTATACCAAGTTCCGAAATCAAAATTCAAACCTGGTGGCAACAAAATCAACCTACGGTCAAACTTAAAAATTCTTTAAACCTTCAAGTCGCAAATCATGATACGGACCCACCGAAATCGTCAGAACATGGATTCAGGTCCATTTATACAAAATGTTGACCGTAGTCAACTCAAATAAGTTTTAAGGTAAAATTTCCCATTTTCTTAAATTTTTCACATAAAAACTTTTTGGAAAAAAAAACACGGACTGTGCATGCAAATCGAGGAAGGCTAAACGGAGCTATTCGAGGTCTCGGAACAATGAAATGAAGGCTAAAACTCAAAATGACCTATCGGGCCATCACATTATCCACCTCTAAAATAAACGCTTGTCCTTGAATGGACATAGAAAGGTACCTGGACTAGTGAAAAGGTGTGGGTATCTACTCCGTATGTCGGACTCGGACTCCTACATGGCTGCCTCGATCGGCTGACCTCTCTACTGCACTCGAACTGAAGGATAACCCTTAGACCTCAACTTCCGGACTTGCTGGCTAGAATGGCCACGGGCTCTTCCTCATAAGTCAAATCCTTGTCCAATTGGACTGAGCTAAAATCTAACACATGCGACGGATCACCGTGATACTTTCGGAGCATGGACACATGGAACACCGGATGGACTGCTGATAAACTAGGTGGCAATGCCAGTCTATAGGCCACCTCACCCATTATCTCAAGAATCTCGAAGGGTCCGATATACCTAGGGCTCAACTTGCTTTTCTTTCGGAACTTCATCACACCCTTCATGGGTGAAACCCGAAGCAATACCCTCTCTCCAACCATGAATGCAACATCACCAACTGTATGGTCGGCATAAATCTTCTGCCTAGACTGAGCTGTGCGAAGTCGATCCTGATTTATCTTGACCTTTTCCAAGGAATCCTGAACCAAATCGGTACGCAACAACCGAGCCTCTCCGGGCTCAAACCAACCAACTGGTGTACAACACCATCTCCCGTATAATACCTCATGGGGAGCCATCTGAATACTCAACTGGTAGCTGTTGTTGTAGGCAAACTCCGCAAGTGGCAAGAACCGATCCCAAGAACCCCCGAAATCCATAATGCAAGTGCGAAGCATATCCTCCAGTATCTGAATAGTATGCTCGAGCTGTCCGTCTGTCTGGGGTGAATGTTGTACTCAACTCAATCGATGTGCCTAAATCACGTTGTACGGTCCTCCAGAAGTGTGAGGTGAACTGCATACCTCAATCATAAATGATGGACACGGGCACACCGTGAAGACGGATGATCTCACTAATGTAGATCTCAACTAACTGCTCTGAAGAATGGGCAACTGCCACAGGGAGAAATGTGCCGACTTGGTCAAACTGTCCACAATGACCCATACCGCGTCGAACTTCTTCTGATTCTGTGGGAGTCCAACAACAAAATCTATGGTAATACGCTCCCACTTCCACTCAGGAATCTCTAGCCTCTAAAGCAAACCACCATGCCTCTGATGCTCGTACTTTACTTGCTGAAAATTCAGACACCGAGCTTCATATGCAACTATATCCTTCTTCATTCTACTCCACCAATAATGCTGCCGCCAATCCTGGTACATCTTGGCGGCACCCGGATAAATAGAATACCAGGAACTTTGGGCCTCCTCAAGAGTCAACTCACGAAGCCCATCCACATTGGGCACATGAATCCGACCCTGCATCTGCAACACCCGATCATCTCCCACGGTAACCTACTTGACACCACCGTACCGCACCGTGTCCATAAGGATAAGCAAATGGGGGTCATCATACTAATGTTCTCTGATGCGTTCATACAAAGAAGACCGAGAGACCGTGCAAGCTAGAACACGACTGGGATCTGAAACATCTAACCTCACGAACTGATTGGCCAAATCTTGAATATATGATGCTAGCGTCCTATCCCCAACTAGAATATACGCAAGGCTACCCATACTCACAGCCTTCCTACTCAAGGCATCAGCCACCATATTGGCCTTCCCGGGATGATACAAAATGGTAATATCATAGTCTTTCAACAGTTCCAACCTCCTCTTTTGCCTCAAGTTGAGATCCTTTTGCTTGGAAAAATACTGTAGACTCATCCGTGAATACCTCACATGACATGCCGTAGAGATAGTGCCTCCAAATCTTCAGTGCATGAACAATGGTTGCCAACTCTAGGTCATGAACATGGTAATTCTTCTCATGAACCTTCAACTGCCGCGACGCGTATGCAATCACCCTGCCATCCTGCATCAATACTGAACCGAGCCCAATATGAGATGCATCATAAGACACCGTGTAGAATCTTGAACATGTGGGCAACACCAACACTGGCGTCGTAGTCAAAGTAGTCTTGAGCTTCTGAAAGCTCAACTCACACTCATTGGACCACCTGAACAGAGCACCCTTCTGGATCAATCTAGTCAATAAGGCTGTTGTGGATGAAAACCCCTCCACGAACCGGCGATAACAACCCCCCAAACCCAGGAAGCTCCAAATCTTTGTAGCTGAAGTAGGTCTAGACTAGTTCTAAACTACCTCAATCTTCTTAGGATCCACTTTTATGCCCTCGGCCGATACAACATGCCTTAAAAAGGTGACTGAGTCTAACCAAAACTCACACTTAGAAAGCTTGGCATATAACTGACTATCTCTTAGAGTCTGAAGTACATCTGAAGATACTGCTTATGCTCCTCTCGACTACGGGAGTAGATCAAGATATCATCAATGAATACAATCATAAAAGAATCCAAATAGGGCTTGAACACCTGTTCATCAAATCCATAAATGTTGATGGGGCATTTGTCAACCCAAATGACATCACTAGAAACTCATAATGCTCATACCGAGTCCGAAAAATTGTCTCAGGGACATTTGATGCCCTAATCTTCAACTAATGGTAGCCAAACCTCAAATCAATCTTCGAAAACACCTTGGCACCCTGAAGCTGATCAAATAAGTTATCAATCCTCGGCAACGGATACTTGTTCTTGATATTGACTTTGTTCAACTGCCAAAAATCTATACATATCATCATCGACCCATCTTTCTTATTCACGAACAACAGGGGCGCACCCCAGGGCATGACACTAGGTCTAATGAATCCCTTATCAAGCAAATCTTGCAACTGCTCCTTCAATTCTTTCAACTCCGGCGGGGCCATACGGTGTAGTGGAATGGAAATGGGTTGAGTGCCCGGAGCCAAATCAATACATAAGTCAATATCTCTGTCGGGTGGCACCCTCGGCAGATTTGTAGGAAGCACCTTTGGAAACTCGCGCACAACATGTAGTGAGTCTATGGAAGGAACCTCCGCACTCGAATCATGAACATAGGCCAAATATGCTAGAAATCCCTTCTCGGCCATGCGTCGAGCCTCACATAAGAAATAACCATACTGGTATAATGGCCAAGAGTCCCTCTCCACTCTAATCGAGGCAACACCGGCATGGATAAGTTCACTGTCTTGGCGTGACAATCCAATATAGCATGATAAGGTGACAACCAATCCATGCCCAAAATAACATCAAAGTCTACCATATCAAAAAGCATGAAATCTACACTAGTCTCAAGACTCCCAATAGTAATCACACACGAGCAATAGACACGATCTAAATAATAGAATCTCCTACAAGCATGGACACATACACACAAGCACTCAAAGAATCACGAGGCACAACTAGATATGAAGCAAAATAGGATGACACGTAGGAATAAGTAGAGCCCGGATCAAATAGAACTGAAACATCTCTATGACAAACTAGAACAATACTTGTGATGACGGCGTCAGATGACTCAGCCTCAGGTCTAGCTAGGAAAGCATAAAATAGGGGTTGAGCCCCACCACTCTAACCTACGTCTCTGGGATGACCTCAAGTTGGCTGGCCTCCACCTTAAACGACCTGACCTCCACCTCTAATGGCCTAACCTTCCCCTCTAGCTGCTTGGCCCCTGCCTCTAGCTGGCTGAGCGGGCGATGGAGCAACCGGTGCTGGGACTATGGCACGAGAACTTTGTTGTGGCATGCCGCTCAATAATCTCGGAACCTCCTGATGTGACCAGTACCTCCACTATCAAAACACCCACCCTGCTGCTGAAGCTGACTCGAACTGGCCGGATAACCATGGTGATAGCTCTTAGTCGGAGGCACACTGATAAGAGCTGATGGTGCACTGTAGACTGGTTGCCTAGAATGAGATACATAAAGACCACGACTCCCTAAAGCAATGTGAGATGCCTGAAGCGCTGACTGAAATGGCCTGGGAGGATGGCCTCTACCAAAAATACCCTTGCCTCCAGATGAGGCCCCACTGAAACTACCGTAATGACGAGGCCTCTTATCAGACACTGGCCCCCTCTCCTGACCACGAACCATATCTATCCGTCTAGCAATATCTACGGCTCTCTGGAAAGAGATGTCATCTCCACTCTCCTTGGCCATCTGTAGCCTGATAGTGAAAGTGAGCCCGTAAATGAATCTCCTCATTCTCTCCCTCTCAGTAGGGATCCCCAACAACCTGTCTGTTACCCTTCGTGACAGTGTTCTTGCAAGTAGGGCTGTTCAAAACCAAATTGTAACTGTTAACCAAATCGAACCGATGGCTTATTGGCTTATTGGTATCGGGTTATCGGGGTAATAGTTGGTGAACAGATTGAGAATTTATAACTAACGGCTTAACGATTTGGGGACTGATTACTCAATTTCTTATCAGATAAACCATTAACCCGTGAAGAATTTTTATACTTATACTTTGACCCATATGTATATAAAGTACTATTGAAACCCTAAATGGCAAAATCCCTACTTTGTTTACCTCCTTTTTCTAAAATTGTCTCTCATCTGCATAAGTGAAATTTTACTTCCTTATGTATGACAAAATGTGTATCTTTGTTACTTAGTTGATTTTTTCTAGAGAAAGTCATGACCTTTATGAATTCTATTTATAAATGGGACCATCAGAAGTGATAGGAGTATTATCAGAAAATAAAACTAAAAATGCCTTCAAGTTTTCAGTCATGTTTTGTAGGTGTAGGGGATTCCGATTGTATATAAATTTTCAGTTAGTTTGACCATTTTTCAGTATTTCCCTTTTTCTGACATGAAACGGGATAGTTATGCAACCAAAAGAAACACTTATAATAAGTGCAGTACAAACTACAAAGTGTTTAACAAATTCTATCATGTAGCAACATATGTTAACAAGTCTAGTAAACTAAAAAAGGGATGGAACTTATATGTTAACGAGGGAGTCGAGTCACTTTGCCAGGTTTGGCCGTTTGGTATTTACAAGACTAAGATTGTTCAAAAAATTTCTATTTGATTTAGCCGATAAATCACTGCATAACTACTCGAAAATTGTTAATCTGATACTAATTCGCCCGTTGTCTTATTGGATGGATAGCATATTACTACATTTATAATCCGATAAGTAATAAGCCAAATTGTTAAGTCTAATTATCCGCATGATCCGCCCGATAAGCACTCCTAGTTGCAAGCATCAACTCCACCATTTTTAATGCCAACCCTGACAGAGTAGATAGTATAGTGTGGAACCAAACCTACAATGGGTTGTTCTCAACTAAATCTACCTATACCCTAATCCTTAGTCAAAGGCATCAGTAGGAGCATAATCCAGGGACAAATTCAGTTGGATATGGTCACAAAAGCTCCCAAATAAAATCAAATACTTTCTTTGGCTAGTGACCCATAGTAGACTACCTACTAGCAAACACCTTCACTCCAGGGGGTATAAACTTAAGTCGAGTGTGCTTCTTCTGTAATAAGGAGGAGAAAACTATAGAACATGTCCTCATCAGTTGTGACAATGCAAAGCAGTTCTGGGATAACATCTCCCAACTGAGCCAAAATAACCTTAGCATCCTTTTTATTTTGAATGGTCAAAACTAGCGGGGATGCACCGTTAACAGGGTTAACAAACAGACTTTTAATAATCTTCTTAAATGGGGGCAGTTGCTTCCCTTTTGTCTCTGACAAATTTGGCTCACTAGGAATAGAACCCGTTTCAATAACAAAAGAGAGTCAATACCCTGTAAGAATACTATAGCTAAATTTGTAGAATTCATACATGTGGCAGGCGGATGCAAAGCAAGAGCACCTAAACTTGTGATAGGAATAAAATGGAATCCACCAAGAAGGGTTCTTATAATCATAACACAAATGGTGCAACCCTCCAAAAAGGATTAATGGGAGGTTTAGGAGGGGTAATTAGGAATAGCAATGGGGACTAGGTAATGGGGTTCATGGAAAAAATGTAACTACACTAATACACTCCATTCAGAGTTAACAACTTTTATGTATGGTCTAAAGATGGCAGTATCAAACAGCCTCCTACTTTGGAAGTTAACTTAGACTCAGCAGAGGTAATACAACATATTAATAAAGGTAACCTGATTTATGATGCTATGGTCTGTGAATGCAGGTCACTCCTAGCAAAACTGGGGCATCCACCAATAAGCCATGTCTACGTAGAGGCAAATAGGGTCGTGGACAAGCTATCAAAGAAAGCAGGAAAGCAAGCAGAAACATGAACAAATGTTTTGGTAGTCCCTCCGGTGTTTGTCAATGAAATATTATGGGCAAAGAAAGACAAAGGGTTGTTGTGACGACCCGATAGGCCTCTGTTAGCTCCATTTAATATTTCTTGATTTGCATGTGTGGTCCGTATCGCTTTTCGAAAATCTTGTGCATGAAAAATGGAAGAAAATATAATTTTTGACTTTAAAGACAACTTGAGTTGACCACAGTCAATATTTTATGAAAAACAACCTCGGATCTGTATTTTGATGATTCCGGCAGGTCCGTATCATAATTTTAGACTTGGGCATATGCCCGAAACTGAAATTGGAGGTACCTAGATTAATTTGACTTATTCTGCCGAAAACTAGTATTTTGAAAATTTAAAAATTTTCTAAGTTTGACGGTAAGTTCACTTCATAACTAGCGGGTTCAGATTTAGATGTTGAAACTTTGAATAGGTCTGTATTGCTATTTGAAACTTGTCTGCAAAATTTAGTGCAATTTGGAATTGGTTTGACATGATTCGGACGCTTAGATGTGATTCTAATTGCTCTTGAGTTCCCTTTGAAATTTCATTCATTTTGCTTTTCAATTTGTAGATTTAGATGTTATTTTAGTGATTTGATTGCGAACTATTTCATATGATGTTATTACACTTGTGTGCATATTTGATTTAGAGCCCGAGGGGCTCGGGTGAGTTTCCAACGTATTTCGGATAAGTTTGGATAGTGCAAGGACTGCTGGTGCAATGCGCAGTTATGATGTCTTATGTAGATCTCGCATTTCCGAGGTCTGGCTCGTACTTTCGAGCGTCGCTTTTGGGACAAATGTTCGCATTTACGAGCAGGGTCGGGGATTGGTAACCTCCGCATTTGCGAGGAGACTATTCGCAAGTGCGAACTGCTCAGGATCGCTTTAATGATCACTTAGTCGCATTTGCGATGGCTAGCAACAATAGAGCATCTTCGCATTTGCGAAAATTTTGACCGTAACTGCGAAGGTGGGATCTTCGCATTTGCGATCTTTTTGTCACAATTGCAACTTCTGTGGCAGGTTCACATTTGCGGCCTTAGTCTCGCATTTGCGATGCTCGCAATTGCGACATCTGCAACTGGGTAAAAGAGGGAAAAATCGGGACTTAGCTCATTTTACACCATTTCTCAATCCTAAACACTCTAGAGGCGATTTTCTAAGAGACTTTTCTTCCCAAATTCATTGGTAAGTGACTTTAATCCAATTATTTTTAATTTTTCATTATTTTTCATGAGATTTCAACATTAAATTTAGGATTTTCATGGTACAAATTAGGGATTTGGATAGAAATTGAGAATTTTTGTAAAATTGAGATTTAGACCTCAAACTGAGGTCGGATTTCAAAATAAATTACATAACCGGGTGACTGAGTAATTGGATTTTGGTCCGAATTCGGGTTTTGACTAAGCGAGCCCAGGGCTGACTTTTGTTGACTTTTAAAAAATGATCAAAATTGAACCTCTTTCATTAATGGGTAGTTTCTAAAGCTTATTTTGAATCGTTTGATCAATAATTTGCTAGATTTGGTTGGTTTGGAGGCTTATTTGAAAGGCAAGGTTGTGGCTAGTTGATTGCTTTAATTCGCGGAGTGAGGTAAGTGTTGAGTCTAATCTTGACTTGAGGGAATTAGGAATCCTTGAACTATGTGTTATGTGAATTGTGTGGAAAACGACGTATATGCGAGGTGACGAGTGTATATAGGCCAACATGATATTTTTTTTCCATATTTTCGTTCATTTCATGATATTTCTTGCTTCATGCCTTAATTGTTATATGCCTTTATTTGACTTCTACGCCTTAGTTGTTAAATGTCTTTATTTGGCTTCTATGCCTTAATCATTACATACCTTTATTTGACTTCTATACCATAATTGCTACTTGTCACTTAGTCATTTTTTTGCCTTAATTTATCCGTTCATTTTATGACTCCATGTTTATCTGTTACTTGCTTCTGCTTGCTTTAACTGCATACTTCAATTGTCACATGCCTTACTTGTCCCTCTTGATTTGTAGTATTTGTTGCATTCAATTACGTTGTTTTATTTGCGTAAGTTGTTTAGTTATTAGATACCGATGAATTGGTAAAGTTGAGACCTCGAGTTGTTAGAGATTCTTTGATTATTATGTGGTTCCTTGTTGCATTGTACATTTACCCTCTTGATGTAGAAATTCTTGTAAATTTGCTTGTTGAATTGTTTATGTTGATTGAAATTGTTTGGTGAGCGGGTTGCACGCCGTAACGAAAATTGAAAGCTAATGAATTGAAATGGTGGAATAAGAACGGATTATGATATTGACAGATGGTGATATGGTGGGATCGGGTTGCGCGCCTCAACGTATTGTATATGTGATACTTGTTTGTGATTATTGGAATTGCCTCGGTATTGTGAAATGAGGCTGTGAGACTTGTTATTCTAGGCTCTTAGGTAGTTGAATTTCGAGTCTGTTTTCATGTGTTAACTGCTTTACTTCCATTTCCTGTTTTTCTTTCATTATTATTATTGCATAAAGGTTATTGTAAGTGGCCTGCCTTAGCCTCATCACTACTTCGTCGAGGTAAGCTCGGCACTTACAGAGTACATGTGGTCGCTTGTACTCATACTACACTTTGCACTGCTTATGCAGATACCGGAGTTGGTCCCAGCACTGCTTAGTGAGATTGCCCAGATCCAACTACCTGTGGAGACTTGAGGTATAGTTGCACGGCATCCGTAGCCCTGAAGTCCCTTTCTATGTCATCATTGCTGTTTATATTGATTCAAACAATTGTGTTTATTCAGACTATTATCTGTAGTACTCTAGACGCTCATGTGTTTGTGACTCCGGTTTCTGAAATTGTATTTGGATTACGCCGTTCAGTAGTTTGTCACCTTATTTCAGACTATTCGGTTGTTATTGTTTTCATTTGATTTGAATTGTTAACATTGGTTAATAAATATAGCTAACATTGACTTGCCTAACAAGTGAAATGTTAAGCGTCATCACAATCCTGAGAGTAGGAACTCCGGATCGTGACAGTCGTAATATTCCGAATTAGCAATAGACTACTCTTTGTTTGTGGAGGTGGCCAGTACACCACAACATCTACCTGCATCAGACAACTAACTAGTTTTCTTTAATATATAATATCATACTTGACCAAAAGAAAAACTAATCAAGCTTCTGCAATCATTATTTTTTGAAAAAATATGCTAACCTGTTTGCGTCAACATGCAATTTATGTGCATTTGTAATATCAACCCGAAACTTATCATATCGTTCTTGTAATTTAGTGTTTAGAGTCGGTTCTCTCCCACAGAGAAAAAAGGCATTGAACCTCGTTTCATTTAATTGTCTTTAACGCTATGATTAAGTTTTAAATTGTCTTGACTTTTGTTAATGTTAGTACTATCACATTTGCCGCCAAAGTATGTTCAAGCCACTTGGATTCTAAAAGGATACGTAAACACAACTTTCTTTAGAAAAAAAAAAAGACGTTTAATAGGTTTGAATTCCTAATTTTGAATTTGTAATTATTATTCTATAATAAAAAGATATTAGGACTTCCTATACAGTATAATAAGGAAAAATTTAATAAGAAATTTTTTAATTTAATTTCAAAGTCTTAAATATTAAAAAAAAATAATGAATTTAGTTGATTTATAACTCTTAAATATTAGGAAAAAATAACTTAATTATAATTTTGTCCAATGTGAAATCTATTTTTAAAGGGTAAAAAAGGCGAACAATATTTCACTAAGGGATTTCGTGCTTTTAATATTGTGTGTGTGTGTATATTTTTTCATGAAATATTATTTGTAGTAATTTATTCGATAAATAATTTAAATCAAACGTAAAAAAAGTAAACTAAAATTAAATTTATTTGTCCATTTGTGAATGAAAGATAGTAGTCATTTTCTACTACGAGTTATTAGGTATAATATGTTGGGTGGGCGGCTGTAACTTTAAGTAGCTGCACGGCTAGGTATGTAAAAGTTCCTACGTATCTTTTTAAGTGAAGTTAGATCTGTGAATAGTGAGAAAAAGAATTAGTCTTTTATGATATTTTTAAAGATTCATATCAACAAATTTTCATTTATTAAATAAGAGATGTTTGATATAAGAGTAAATGACAAATACGGTTGTAATTTTGTTTCCTTCATATCGTGATCTAATTTAATTTATAAAAATACATATTCTGCAAATATGTTGTCTTTTATAATCGAGCGAAGCACGGTAAATTTACTAGCTCGTTTACATAGTAAAAAAGATTTCAGTTGGACAAGAGTGATCAAAGTTATGATGTTGTAACTCTAATCCCAGTTAATTTAACGATATTAATTAGGTCAAAGTTAACAATGGACATGAGGCTCCCTTGTGTTGGCCCATATTTAGCAACTTAACAAAAAAAATAATGTTGTACTCCTATACATTATCTTTTTTTTAGTGAGTAGACACTTTAATTTAAAAGTTATATCTAAATAATACCATAAAAACAAATTTGTTGAAATCAGAGACAAATTTAGGATTTTGAAATTTCGAATGTCATTGTCTTTCATGTTTACTAGCTAGAGGACAAAGATTGAATTGTGATTCAATCCACTTTGGATTAATTCGATAAAGTATACAAGATTTTTGATTCATCAATAAACCTTCCAATAATCGAACTGAAATTAATTTAGCTCAATTTGATTTTGTAATAAGAATATTAGACTGATTTTCTTATTTCTTTGGAGGAAGAAGGGTATGGATAATGTTCTCCCTTTTTCTTCTTATGAATTTCCAAAATTAAATTCTGGTTCTTCATATATGCATAAGAAGACACAATTTATATTTTCGACTCAAAACTTGAACTTTTAATTCTTTCGTTTTAATGCTGCATTTCTTGGTTTGATTATCTCGTCGAGAGTAAAAAAAGTTTATTACTGTAACTGTAAAGAGTAGAATTTCAACATTGTTAACGTGTCTCTATTAATTAAAGTCCCTATAGCAAATTGTTTGATTTTAATTTGCTTTTCATTTATCACATAAAAAGATTATTTGAGGAAATGGTGGAATATTCAAAATCCACCACCACCATGTCCCTATCCTTCACCGCAATCAAAGCCACTACCACCATTTTGACCACTGCCGCCGCCGCTAGCTACCTCCATCGCCACCACCACGTTTGCACCTAATCCATGTCCAAAGCCAGCACCAAAACCACCGTTACTACCTCTTCCTCCACCTCCTCTACCACCGCCACCAAGACCTCCTAGAATTTGGTCAAACACTCCATTTAAATCAAAATTGGGTAAAATGAATCCCCGAGAAGCTTCCTTGCAGAGGAAGTTTGAACGAGAACGCCTAGGATGAGTAGAAGCGTGAACTTGCATGTCATCTTTGTATCTACTGTTACCACTGCACAGAAAATACCAAAAATTCTAACAGATGCCAAACAAGTTTTAAAAATGCAAAAATATCACGCCTTCCTATTGTCACACTTCCTTGGGAACATTATTCGAAATGAGATTATTTATTTAATTCAGATCGTCACTTGTAATAATTATTATGGTGTTCCAAGTTACTGGTTTATTTTGAAATCCCAAATCAAAGAAATTTGACTCTGTTTTAAAGTCCGCAAAACCAAAAGAACCGGTAAGGAATTCTGTTAATCCGAAAAAAGGTGTTAGGCATTCTCGGATTCCGTAATTTTAGCACAGTCGCTTTTAATCATACTTAGCTTAATTAAATTGTTTAATTACGTGTTTTAAAACCTATGTGTTTTTTTACCTTACCGCTTTTAATTATGGCGTTCATGGATTTATCTTTGAAACGGATCACATGTGCGTAAATCCGTTTTATTTGGGGCACTAAAATCATGTCACGCGTACGTGTACACAATTAATCACACTTTATTAATTATCTAGATTGTTTGGCCAAAGTCGCGTGAACGCATACTTTGATTTATTTTGGAAAATCATAATTATGTAACGCGAACGTATACATAATCACGATAACAGGTTATAAGCGTGCCTAAAACAAACTACGTTGTTCATTGGTTGATTAATTTTCACGTTTGAGAGTTCACGTGGAGATTGTAGATTATGAAATTTCTTTGTATATGAGTCGGAATGGATTCTACGAACGGATACATATGTACCCTTACAAGATTGAAGAATTATTTGGGGTTAGCTATTCCAGTGAGTGAAAGGACAAAATAATAATTAAAAAGCAGTGTCAGACAATTGATTCGTAGTTTATGTGGCTTATTTGGGGCTTTATTTATACTTGCCTAATACTACATAGTTAATAATCGATCAAATGACGTTTCTGATCGTGTTTAGTTAATAGCCCATATTAAAACTTTCAACTAGTATGTGGGCCGATATGGTGAGGTTGTTGGCTTCTAGTGGGTGGTCCGGCTCTTTGTTGAGCCCAATCAATCAACATGGTATTTTTCAATATAATTATCAAATATCATAAACAACAAAATTGATTACAGACTTTCTTTAAACATTAATACATGAATTTTTAAGTTAAATCCTATAGTACTGAAAAGAACAAAAAGAAATAGTTCAAATTCTCACTCGTACTAATAGACATTTTATGAACCAAATACTTTTTATTTTCTAGGCCGAAACAATATTACAACATATAAGCTTTCAATTATTAAACCATAAACTCCGCATGCTTTTGACTTCAAATTGAAATCCATGATGCAACCTTCACCCTTATATGTGTAAAGAACAACGACAATGTCACGACCCAAAATCACAACCTGGTCGTGATGGCGCCTCTCGTGAGGACAAGGCAAGCCAAACCAATACAACTGCTCTTAAACAGTTAAACCATGTAATTTAAAACAAGAATAAATAAACAACAAGGTAGTTCGGAATATATATATATATATATATATATAAAGTACCATCCCGACTACAGCCCTCAGATCGGGGTGTCACAAAGTCATGAGCCACTAAAGAAGGCCTAAAGATAATATAACTATTACAATATCTTAAGCACAATTGTTTGAAAGAAGTAAAGTCAACAAAAGAAAAGAGTCACGGGGCTGCGGACGCAAGCAGCTACCTCGTAATCTCCGAAGCTCCGAATCAACAGTAGTAGTCAGTACCTCGGAGCGGGACTGCTAACGCCTGAATCTGCACACATGGTGCAGGGAGTAAAGTGAGTACTTCCAACTCAGTGAGTAATAAATGTAAATAAAGACTGAAGGTAAGAAATCACATAATGCACAAAAAAACATCATTAAAATGGTAACCATGTGTAAAGTCAGGTAGAAACTCCTTTCAAATACATGCCCCTCGGGCTTAACATCATTTACAACAGTAAAACCTTTTCAAAATCCGATTACCAGTTGTCATTGTTACCAACTGTAACCCTACAGTTGTCATTGTTACCAACTGTATTATCAACCCATCTCCGGTTATCAGTTGTCATTGTTACCAACCGTGACCTACAGTTGTCATTGTTACCAACTGGGTCATCA
>MCJB01049995.1:6174-46116 GCA_002018475.1 Nicotiana obtusifolia
ACTTCACCAAACAATCTACCTACAGAGGTATGTTCATTTATCATTATGAATAGCTAAACTTCTATATTCCTGATAATCTCTTAAATGTTATACTAGTTTAATCATGTTATAGTATTGTTTTGCTGAACATTTTTAGTAAGTTTGCCATATGAGTTAGTAGGCTGAGAGTAGTCAAGCCCAGGCTATGCCATCCTATGGTGGAAACCGGAAAAGGCAAGGAAGTCGTGTTAAGGGGAGTACACAGTGTTGAGGCGCCGCTAGGGTAGATGATTGAAGCCGAAAAAATATGGTAATGACTAAGCAAAATGTTCAGAATAACTTTAGTATAAGATGATAAAATTAGAATAACATATATAGAGATTAACGGGAATAAAATTGTTTAGAATATGATAAACATGATAAATACTTATTTGTTAGATAACAATCAACAATATAACATACTAGTACTATATCTACTTAGAAAACTTAATAATGATGTTAAAGAAAAATTATTTGACCTATTAATTATGGAAGAAATAATAGAATATACCGAAACGATGCAGCTAATAAATCAACAATGGTATGAATTCAATATAGCTAATAACATAGACTTATATGACCTAGATATATATTCATATTAATGAATATAAATTACGAATATCTAGAATACTGGATAAAAACTATGAGAATACAAGATTTATTAGAAAAATTACTTACAGATAATATATCAGACTATCTTAGAACACATGATACAGAATATTTAGAATTTATTAATGAAACCATTAAAGAAATAAAAAGACTAATACCACTAAAAGAAGAATACTACAAAAAAGCCTTCCCTGATTAGCATAAAAATAAAATGAATTTCGCACCCCAAAATTGGTATCAGAGCTATTTATTAAAAGAAATAGTAAAAGTTATTAATATAAATAAAGATATATAAAAAAAAAATGAAAAAACATCCTTCGGTTAGATCACTAAGTTTTCATAATAATCATAGATGGAATCTTTTAGAATATAAAAGAAAAATAATTAAATGGATTACTTTAACAAAAAAAAATTATTCATTAAGCAAAAGGTATAAGAAAGATTCTCTTAAACAGTTTAATGAACATAAAAATAATTTCAATCATTATCTATTAATAAATAAGGAACATATTAACAGATATACTTGTCAATTCTGAAGATAAATCTAGAAAAGAATTCAACTCTGAATAATCAATACCTGGCAGTAACAAATATCGCCAAAATTAAAAATGACCAAATTATTTAAAATTCTTAACTTTCTTCGAATATAACCTATAAAATGAATAAGGAAGAATATACAGTAAGTGAAAATACATATAGAAGTCAAGAAGGAGTAGAAATAAATATAATACACTCTAATTTAGGTAGAAGATATAAGAAAATAGGAGACCAATTATACTTAATGTCAGAAAAAGAATCAGCTAAGATAGAAGATAGTCTAACAGCAATGATAAGATTAGCAAAAGAAAATGAAGAAATTGATAGGAACAAAGAAATTGAAAATATCAGAAAACAAACGAAAAAAGAAATTGAACGAATAGAAGAAATAAAAAACACCAGAATAATAGAATTAGAAAAAGAATTAGCAACGTTAAAACAAATATATGAAGAAAAGATAAAATAAAAAGCAAAAAGAAAAGAAGAAGAACAAGAAAGAAAGTTGGCAAAAGAAATAGAAAAATTTAAAAAACAAATACAGTTGGAAAACCAAGAAGTAAGAATAGAAGAAATAAATGACATAGATCCAGAAAATACAATAGAAGACCATGATTCAGAAATAAGTGAAACATACACAGAACTTATACAAAAATGGTTTATAGATTTGTGTGAAAAACATAAAGAAAATATGAAAATGGAAAAAATATTAATGAAAAACTTAGCCTGTTGTAAAATAAAAGTAGCACCTCAATTTGGATGTATACTCGTACCCTCGTTTATACGTCGTCTCCCCACATAGTTCACATAGCAATTAATTCAACAAGCCATAATTCTCTCAAGTCAAGGTTGGACACCATACTTATCTCACTTCGCGAATCAAAGAAATCAATCAACCACCGGTTTGCCTTTTGAGCAGGGCTCCAAACCAACCAAGCCTATCAAATTATTGATCAAACGGTTCAAAAATAAGTTTTAGAAATTACCCGTTAATGAAAAAGGTTAAATTTTGATCATTTCTTAAAAAAGTCAACAAAAATCAACCCCAAGCCCGCTTGGTCAAAACCCGAGGTTCGGACAAAAACCCTATTGCTCATTCACCCTGAGCCCAGTTATGTGATTTGTTTAGAAATCCGACCTCAATTTGAGGTCTAAATCCTAATTTTATAAAATACCCAATTTCTAGCCAAATCTTTAATTTTTACCGTGGAAATCCTAATAAAAAAATTGATGTTGAAATCTCAAGAAAATTAGTGGGCAATTGTAAGAAAGTGGATTAGAGTTGCTTACCAATAATTTTGGGAAGATGAAATCCTTGAAAAATTGCCTCTAGAATGTTTAGGGTAGAGAAATGGTGTAAAATGAGCTAAGTCCCAATTTTCCCCTCTTTTACCCAAATGCACATGTCACAATTGCGATGTCTTGTTCACCATTGCGAGCATCGCAAATGCGAAGGAAAGGTCGCAAATGCAAACTGTGCATTAAAAGCCCAGAAGTCGCAAAAGCAAAAACCCAACCTTTGCAAATGCGGCCAGATTCTTCGCAAATACGAAGATGTTCCATTTCTACCAAGCGTCGTCAATGCGACCAATTGCTTGCAAAAGCATCCCTATCCAGTTCGTAAATGCAAGGGTACCCAATCCCAGGCCCTGCACGCAAATGCGAGCAAGGTCAGGGATTGGGTAACCTCGCATTTGCGCGGAAATTGTTCGCAAAACTGAAGATCTGGAACTGAACACCACAACTGGAAAGACACCAGCAAACTCCAAACCACCCAAACTCATCTGAAACGCGTCCGAAGCTCACCCGAGCCCCTCGGGCTCCGAATCAAACATGCACACAAGTGTAATAACATCATACGAACTTGCTCGCGCAGTCAAATAAAAAAATAACATCTAAAACTATAAATTTAACATCAAATTGAATGAAATTTCAAAGGAAAACTCAAGACCACTAGAATCATACTAAGCGTCCGAATCATATCAAACCAATTCGGAATTGCACCTAATTTTGCAGAGAAGCTCCAATTAACAAAACACACTTATACCAAGTTCTAAAGTACAAATTCGAACCCGATAGACCAGAAGTCAACCTACGGTCAAACCTAGGAAATTTCCAAACTTCTAAATTACTAACTTTGGGAAAAATGAATCAAATCACCTTAGGGACTTCCGATTTCATTTTCGGCATAGGCCCAAGACCAAAATCACAATACGGACCTATCGGAATTGTCGAAATACCGATCCAGGGTCATTTACACAAAATATTGACCGTAGTCAACTCAATTAGTTCTAAAAGACAAAAATCATATTTTCTTCAAATATTCACATAAAAGCTTTTCAAAAAGTGATACGGACCATGCACACAAACCAAGAAACATGAAACGATGATAATGGAGGTCTCGAGGCACAGAAATGAGGGAAAGTACTCACAATGACCCATCGGGTCGTCACACAGGCCTAATAATACAATTCGCTAGGCGTGGTCTAGACATACCAATACAATTCGCCCGGCATGGTCCCAAACATCCAGTCCAAATCATATAACATAGAAGCAAATATACAATAACGCATGTATATGATCAATGAATATCAGGTTTCATGCTCCTGGACTGGTATAAGTGACATGCCAAAGTGTATGCATGTGCAAAGTGTGCTATCATATCTCAAATCGGCAATTTCATCATGAGAAAAGCAAATATCAAGTAAGATCAAGATTTAGCCTCTATGTAACCTCAAAACATGGATGAAATAGCTCACAACTGGTTACAAATATGAGAAACGTGACAACTTAAAGCTTAACAGTCAATTCAAGGCAAATCATAGTCTAAGCACTACCTCGAACATGGATAAATAACCTGGTGCTCGCACATAGGTTCAAACCTCACACATGTACACACCCATAGCACGTAGCTATCACAATAACTCGGGCAACTAGTGGCTCAACCAAGTTTAGATAAGATTCTTACCTCAAGCAGGACAAAACAAATACCGAGTAGGCCAAATAACACTTTACAAACGACCCGCACGTATCAACCTGAACGGTTCTAAACTAACCAAAAACAACTAAAAACTATCAAGTAATGCCAAACAAAACAAACCCAGACAATAAAGGTTGAATCTTTAATCAAATACTCAAAGTCAACCAAAATGTGAAACTCAGGCCCGCACCTCGGAACCCGACAAAACTCACAAATTACGACAACACACTCGAATACGAGACAACCGTACTAATTTCATTTAAATCTAACTCAGAATTGATGTTCAAAACTCAAATAATCACTTTAGGAAAATTGAGACAAAGACCCTCAATTTCTCTTCTTAAATCATTAATCAAATGCCAAAATTAGAGATGGTGTCACGACCCAAACTGGAGGGCCATGACTGGCACTCGGGCCATACTCGCTGAGCACCAACGCACGTTTTATCTAACTTTTGTTATTATCTATGAGGGCCGATGAGATCAGTATAAATGGTAGACATGAATTCTAAACAACCAATAATGGTGGATAATGTCATGAACATATATGACATGAGCCGACAAGGCTGTCATAAAGCTACGTATAAGGTGCGAGCTGACAAGCTACCATGAGAGACTATACAACAAAAATTAGTCGAAAAGGAAATCCAAACTATACATGAGCCGACACGTGTTTATGAGCCTCTGCAGGAACATAAGTGATGCAACATTGCCAGAACACGGCCCCGACATACCCATAATGCCTATAACAAAAATGCATACTAAGACCACGGCAAGTACGGAGAAGGGATCTCGCCAATAACCACTGGACTGGGTAGCCTACTGTGGTGGGGGAGCTTCGCCTACCTGTCTATTAGGACCTGCAGCACGACATGCAGCGATCATAAATAAAAGGACGTCAGTACGAATAAAGTACTGAGTATGTAAGGCAGGAAAACATAAGTAAGAACAATAATGTAAAAAGGAATAGAGAGTATACAACCTGTAACATCTAGGTACCTCTGAGGGCTACTGACATGAATGCATGATGCATATAAATATATATATATACATAAACTTTTAAAACATACACCTTTGTGGGCATCATTATTAGCATATCGTACCCGGGCCTAATAGGCTCGGTAAAAACGTACCCGGCCATCATAAGGCTCGGTAGGATCATACCCGGCCACGTGGAGCTCGATAAACCCAACTGATCAGTGGTTGCACAATAGGTGCCGTACCCGGCCGACTATAGCGCAGCTCGGTATAGTAAAATATATACATATATTTGATGCGTGCTGGACTCATTGGAATCACATTTTAAACCTTTCGGAGTGACGTAAGGACGGTATCCTCCGTGCACGTTATCAGGACTAAATCCTCATCAAGAATCTTAGAAGAATCAGGAAGTACCAACAACACTGAATACATAAGAATAAGAGAAGTAACATCAACATCAATCGTTCCATAAGAAGGGAAACAATGTAAGTACTGCTAGCCTCTAAGAGTGGAGTATCTTTGGAAGCTCGTTCATTACATTACGCACAACCAAAGTCGTGCAAAGAAGAAAAGGAATAGCCTCACATACCTTGTATATACTGCCTAATCTCAAGGTATGAAAATGCAACGAATCCATGGTCTACAATAAGAGAAATGACACTATCGTTATCGTTTAAGCGTCGTAACTAGTATGTATCAACCATAACTTATTTTACGATGAAACGGACAGCACCTCCCCTATTTATATGACTTCCCACAAGTTCAAAAAATCAGCAAAAAGCCCAAACAACATCAGTAATAATCATCTTGAGCCTCCCAAAATAGTCTGCCAACCAACAACATTACTAGCAAGCCTTTCGACATATATCTCACAAGTTCTAGCTTCAACGACTTAGCCGTAACTTGGATAATCTTAAATACATGTAGGGTAAGAGGTTCCTTACCTTTAAACAGAAAGAAAAACTCCAATTTGACCTTAATTTGACCACGAAATATCCCTCCAATACTGCCACAAAAACAAGGGAGCGAAGCTAGCAATCAATTAGGGTTTTTCGGCACTAGAATCACTTTAGAAGGATTAAAATCAGCTAGGTTTATATGAAAACTTGAGGGAGTATTTGACAGAGAATAAAAAACTTAAAAAAACCTCCCACACGAGCTGGAACAACACAAAAATCAGCAACAACAAGAAGAATAAGGAACTTGCTAGCGCCACAAGATTCCCGACACTTGATTTGTGTTGTTTGCCCTTTGTTTTAGTCTTGGATCATGAGAGAACATTGAGAGGGTGTTTTTAGGGTTCTAAGGTCTGCATATACTGAAAAAAATGACTTAAAACCGGGGTTGAGGCATGTTATATACATCTACTACTCTTAACCGCCTATGGGGGCCCCATCGAGAGCTGCTTGGCGTAGTCTCGTGAAAACGCGAATATCTGTCAACTCGGAGATCGTATCGACAAACGGATTAATGCGTTAGAAACTAGACTCATAGACCTTGAATTTAATGGGTAGATCACCCCTTAATTCAAATTAAATTGGGAGCAAAGCTTAGTGACATTTGACCTTAAGTATGAGTAAAATTATGAACGTAAGTTGCGACAACTTTTGTCGACTTTTGTTTCATAACTCGTTTGACTTCAAGACTTATGAAACGGGTATTATATGATTCAAATACCTTAAAAAATAACCTCTTGGTAATATTAATCACCTCTAGATTTACCCAAAAATACGAGTTACAACATCCTTGATTCGTTTAACTTTTAGTACTTGTTAAGCACCCTTGTATCATTTAAGACCAATAGGACTAAATTCTTATCATCTCAAAGATAGTCTCTTCTCGAACCTACGTAGACTAACTTACGGCGTAAGCAAAAGTATGCAAATATGGGCTGCAACACCCTCCCCCCTAGGAACATTCGTCCTCGAATGTAAGGATTTACGGGGAGTCTAACTCATCGTGGATTTTTTATGGTAATTTCTGGCTGAGTTTCCTCTATAAAATGGACACTAGCAAAACTTGCAAGCAGTTAAACCCAACCTATGGCCTTATAAGGCTATACAAAGCATTATAGCTACATACATTATCTGCATATCACCATTTTGTATTAAGAAAGTGTATTCTCAAGTTATTGCTTCCCTCATTGAGACGTTTCTCCTTCTAATGCGTCCTGTGTTCCCCCGAAATCCTTGTTATCTTCATTCTGGAACAGGTAAGGGTATTTAGTCTTCATCTCATCTTCTGCTTCCCATGTCATTTCCTCCATATTATTGTTCCTCCACAATACTTTGACGGAAGCTACATCCTTTGTTCTTAACTTGCGGACTTGTCGATCTAATATAGCCACTGGCATTTCTTCATATGATAAATCCTTTGTAACTTGTAGATCTTTGATAGGGACGACCCGAGAAGGGTCTCCAATACATTCCTCAACATAGATACATGGAATATCGGGTGGACAAATGCCAATTCAGATGGCCATTCTAACTCATAGGCAACCTGTCCAATTCGTCGAAGAATTTTGTATGGCCCGATATACCGCGGATTCAGTTTACCCTTCTTCCCAAAATGCATAACACCCTTCATCGGCGATCTTCAGGAAAACCCAATCACCAACTTCAAATTCCAAGCCACGACGTCGGACATCAGAATAAGATTTTTGCATGCTTTGTGCCGCCTTCAATCGCCCTTGTATCACTGTCACCTTCTCAATGGCTTGGTGAATCAAATCTGGCCCATATGATTCTGTCTCACCGACTTCGAACCATCCAACTGGCAATCTACATCTCCTCCCGTATAGTGCCTCGTATGGGGCCATTTTAATACTAGAATGGGAGCTATTATTGTAGGCGAATTCTATGAGTGCCAGATGATCATCCCAGTTCCCCTTGAAATCTAGAACACATGCTCGTAGCATATCTTCAAGTGTCTAAATGGTACGTTCAGCATGTCCGTCAGTCTGCGGATGGAATACCGTGCTGCTATTCATTTGTGTGCCAAAACCCTTCTGAAAAGACCTCCAAAAGTTAGTCGTAAATTGAGCTCCTTGGTCTGATATAATAGATAATGGCACACCATGAAGCCTAACAATCTCCTTGATATACAATTTTGCATAATCTTCAGCTGTGTAAGTTGTCTTAACTGGCAGAAAATGGGCACATTTTGTAAGTCGATCAACTATCACCCAGATGGAGTCAAAGTTATGATAAGAGCAAGGTAATCACATAATGAAGTCCATATTTATCACCTCCAATTTCCAAGTCGGAATCTCTATATTCTGAATCAATCCACCGGGTTTCTGATGCTCAATCTTTACTTGTTGACAATTAGGGCATTAGGCTATAAATTTTGTAATAGACTTCTTCATGTTATCCCACCAATACTGCTCCTTAATGTCATGATACACCTTTGTCGAACCAGGGTGGATGGAATATCGGGACTGATGAATCTCAATCATAATTTTCTCTCGCAACCCTGCTACATTAGGCACACATAATCGGCCCTGATATCTTAGTGCCCCATCTCCTCCAATCTCAAAAGCCGAAATTTTACACTGCTGAGCGCTCTCTCTCAATCGTACTAAGGTAGGATCTTCATATTGACGTGCTTTTACCTCAGTTACCAAAGATGATTCTGACGTATTTTGTATAGTAACACCTCCGTCATTAGGGTCTAACAATCTGATTCTTATATTGGCTAGCTGATGAAGCTCTTTAATCAACCCCTGTTTACTTGCCTCAATGTATACTAGGCTTCCCATTGACTTACGACTGAGAGCGTTTGCCATAAAATTGGCTTTACCGGGATGGTACAATATCTCGACATCGTAATCTTTCAGTAATTCAAGCTACCTACGCTGCCTCAAATTCAAGTCCTTCTGCTGGAAGATGTATTGTAAACTTTTGTGATCTGTGTAGATGTCAACATGGACATCGTATAAGTAGTGCTGCCAAATCTTCAAAGCATATATTACTGCCACCAATTCCAAATCATGAGTCCGTTAACTATTTTCATGCTTCTTCAATTGTCTTGATGCATAAGCTATCACCTTCCCACGTTGCATCAATACGCACCCCAAACCTATATATGAGGCATCACAATATACCACATAACCTTCGGTTCCTTCTGGGAGAGTGAGTACTGGTGCTCCTGAAAACTACGCTCATAAGCGTCAGACCACTGGAACTTGGTAGCTTTTCGTGTCAACTTAGTCAATGGGGCTGAGATAGAGGAAAACCCTTCTACAAACCTCCTATAATATCCTACTAGCCCTAGAAACTGCGGACTTCTCACGCTGTTGTAGGTCTTGGCCAATTTTTCTCTGCATTGATCTTTGAATGTCAACACTAATACCCTCGTCAGATATCACATGGCCAAGGAATGCTATTGAGTTTAGCCAGAATTCACATTTGGAGAGCTTAGCATACAACTTACGATCCCGAAGGCTCTGTAATACTATCCGCAAGTGGCCCGTATGTTCTGTCTCTAAACGAGAATACACCAGAATGTCATCAATGAATACAATCACGAACACATCGAGATAGGGCCTGAATACACTATTCATGAGATCCATAAAAGTTGCTGGGGCATTTGTTAGCCCGAACGACATTACCAAGAACTCAAAATGCCCATATCTTGTTTGGAAGGCAGTTTTTGGAATATCCTTCTCCTTGACCCTCACCTGATGATACCCTGAACGTAAGTCAATCTTGGAAAAATACTTGGCACCCTGGAGTTGGTCAAATAGGTCGTCAATTCTTGGAAGTGGATATTTGTTCTTTATAGTAAACTTATTCAACTGTCGATAATCGATACACATCCTTAACGATCCGTCTTTCTTCCGCACAAACAATACTGGTGCACCCCAAGGTGAAGTGCTAAGCCTAATGAAGCCCTTATCCAGCAAGTCCTTCAACTGCTCCTTCAACTCTAGCAACTCTGCCGGGGCCATCCTGTATGGAGGGATAGAGATCGGTTGAGTGTCAGGAAACACATCAACGCTAAATTCTATCTCCCTTTCAGGAGGAAGACCTGGGAGCTCATCTGGGAAAACATCTGAAAATTCATTGACCACGGGGATTGATTGTAGAGTAGGTGGCTTCGCCTCCGCATCCCTAACGCGAACGAGATGATAAATGTAACCCTTTGAGATCATCTTCCTTGCCTTAAGATAGGAAATAAACATACCTTTCGGCGTAGCAATGTTCCCCTTCCATTTGATGACGGGTTCACCAGGAAACTGAAACCTAACCATCTTCGTACGATAATCAACATTTGCATAGAATGAGGCCAACCAGTCCATTCCCATTATCACATCGAAATCAACCATTTCTAACGCAAATAAATTTGCCAAGGTTTGACGACTACAAATCATCACTGTACAACCTCTATATACCCTTCTAGCAATCACTGATTCTCCTATCGGAGTAGATACGACAAGTGGTTTACTTATTAATTCAGGTTTGACGCCAAACTTATTAGCCACAGAGGGTGTAACATATGATAATGTAGATCCCGGATCAATCAACGCATACACATCATAAGCAAACACAGACAATATACCTGTAACAACATCCGGAGATGACTCGAGATCCTGTCGACCTACTAGAGCATATGTTCGATTTTAAGTACCACTCGAACTCGGCACTGCACCTCTACCTCTACCACGACCTGTCGACTGCTGAAAACCCCGTGCTGGAGGTCGAACAGTTAAGGAAGAACCAGCCACAAATCCAGTCGGCTGAGCCATACCACCACCTCCTCTGTTAGGACAATCCCGCCTCATATGGCCAGGCTGTCCGCAAGAATAAAATGCATCGGAACCTCGACGGCACAGTCCAAAGTGGGCCTTGCCGCACTGATCACAATGAGGTGTTGGGGGTCTCGTCTGACTAGTATCCCTATGATATTGTGAGCCTGATGCCCGCGAACTCTGACCTGAACCAGAATAGGTAAATTGATCATACTGGGGCCTCTGAAAGCGTGGAGGAGCACTAGCTACAGGTGGCGCCAAACTCCTCGAAGACTGGGGCCTAACACTACCTCTGAAGTCACCAGAATACCCTGCAAATCTCGCCTTCTTATCCTGGCCCCTATCCTGCTTCCTGTCAACTCTTTGCTGGCTCTTACGATCCTCTAGTGTGTGGGCATAAGCCTAAATACGGGAAATATCCATGCCCTTTATCAAGGAGGCTGTCGTGCACTCATTTATCAGATGTGGTCCCAATCCGTTCACGAACAGGTGCACCCTATCGCTCATCTCGGCTACTATATGGGGAGCATACCTCGCTAAAGAATCAAACTGCATAATATACTCTCGCGCACTCATATTACCCTGTCGAAGGTTCAAGAACTTATCAGCTCTAGTTCGTCGTATCTCAACTGGCAGGTAGTGACGAAGAAAGGCCTCAAAAAATTCTGTCCACACAGGTGGAGGAGCGTTCGGACCCCTAGATCATTCCCAACTATCATACCAGAAAACTGCTAAAACCCGTAACCGATAAGAAGCCAACTCTACTGCCTCCATATCAATAGCATGCATAACCCGCAGTGTACGATGAACCTGATCAATAAAAGTCTGCAGGTCCTCCTTGGGGTCTGATCCGGTAAACACTGGAGGATCTAGATTAATAAAATCACGAACTCTCGCACTAACCGGTTTATCAGTAGCACTAGTATTCTACCTCTGAACTTGAGCAGCTACCAAGCTAGTCAACAACTGTACGGCACTCCGCATATCCTGGTCTGTACTACCAGATGGAGGAACTGGAGATGCTGGGTGCCTTCTTATATCCTCTGGAGGAGAAGGAATAAATGAGGTCTGAGACGACATCTCACTCTGAGGCTCACTATGGCTTGCTCTGGCGGGAGGCACCTGACTGGTACCCTCTCCCACAACTGTATCAAGGCGTCTACTAATCATTTGCTTCCTAGTCGTGGGCATTGCTGAAAAGAACATGGTGAATATTAGAGACGAATACTTACGACTCAGCTATGCGCGCGGTCTAGATTCAGGAAAAAGGTAACAACCCTAAAGGTCATGCAGCCTCCTAATTATAAATGTGGCGCTCTACACATCCATAATCAAGACACTACTAGACACCGCTCATAGACAACCCCTAGGACAGACTTGCTCTGATACCATGTTTGTCACGACCCAAACTGGAGGGCCATGACTGGCACCCGGGCCATACTCGCTGAGCACTAACGCACGTTTTATCTAACTTTTGTTATTATCTATAAGGGCCGATGAGATCAGTATAAATGGTAGACATGAATCCTAAACAACCAACAATGGCAGATAATGGCATGAACATATATGACATGAGCCGACAAGGCTGTCATAAAGCTACGTATAAGGTGTGAGCTGACAAGCTACCATGAGAGACTATACAACAAAAATTAGTCGACAAGGCAATCCAAACTATACATGAGTCGACACGTGTTTATGAGCCTCTGCAGGAACATAAGTGATGCAACATTGCCGGAACACGGCCCCGACAATACCCATAATGCCTATAACAAAAATGCATACTAAGACCACGGCAAGTACGGAGAAGGGATCTCGCCAATAACCACTGAACTGGGTAGCCTACTGTGGTGGGGGAGCTTCGCCTACCTGTCTATCAGGACCTGCAGCATGACATGCAGCGACCATAAATAAAAGGACGTCAGTACGAATAAAGTACTGAGTATGTAAGGCAGGAAAACATAAGTAAGAACAATAATGTAAAAAGGAATAGAGAGTATACAACCTGTAACATCTAGGTACCTCTGAGGGCTACTGACATGAATGCATGATGCATATATATATATACATAAACTTTTCAAACATACACCTTTGTGGGCATCATTATTAGCATATTGTACCCGGGCCTAATAGGCTCGGTAAAAACGTACCCGGCCATCATAAGGCTCGGTAGGATCATACCCGGCCACGTGGAGCTCGGTAAACCCAACTGATCAGTGGTTGCATAATAGGTGCCGTACCCGGCCGACTATTGCGCAGCTCGGTAGAGTAAAATATATACATATATTTGATGCGTGCTGGACTCATTGGAATCACATTTTAAACCTTTCGGAGTGACGTAAGGACGGTATCCTCCATGCACGTTATCAGGACTAAATCCTCATCAAGAATATTATAAGAATCAGGAAGTACCAACAACACTGAATACATAAGAATAAGAGAAGTAACATCAACATCAATCGTTCCATAAGAAGGGAAACAATGTAAGTACTGCTAGCCTCTAAGAGTGGAGTATCTTTGGAAGCTCGTTCGTTACATTACGCACAATCAAAGTCGTGCAAATAAGGAAAGGAATAGCCTCACATACCTTGTATATACTGCCCAATCTCAAGGTATGAAAATGCAACGACTCCTTAGTCTACAATAAGAGAAATGACACTATCATTATCATTTAAGCGTCGTAACTAGTATGTATCAACCATAACTTATTTTACGATGAAACGGACAGCACCTCCCCTATTTATATGACTTCCCACAAGTTCAAAAAATCAGCAAAAAGCCCAAACAACATCAGTAATAATCATCGTGAGCCTCCCAAAACAGTCCGCCAACCAACAACATTACTAGCAAGCCTTTCGACATATATCTCACAAGTTCTAGCTTCAACGACTTAGCCGTAACTTGGATAATCTTAAATACATGTAGGGTAAGAGGTTCCTTACCTTTAAACAGAAAGAAAAACTCCAATTTGACCTTAATTTGACCACGAAATATCCCTCCAATACTGCCACAAAAACAAGGGAGCGAAGCTAGCAATCAATTAGGGTTTTTCGGCACTAGAATCACTTTAGAAGGATTAAAATCAGCTAGGTTTATATGAAAACTTGAGGGAGTATTTGACAGAGAATAAAAAACTTAAAAAAACCTCCCACACGAGCTGGAACAACACAAAAATCAGCAACAACAAGAAGAATAAGGAACTTGCTAGCGCCACAAGATTCCCGACACTTGATTTGTGTTGTTTGCCCTTTGTTTTAGTCTTGGATCATGAGAGAACATTGAGAGGGTGTTTTTAGGGTTCTAAGGTCTGCATATACTGAAAAAAATGACTTAAAACCGGGGTTGAGGCATGTTATATACATCTACTACTCTTAACCGCCTATGGGGGCCCCATCGAGAGCTGCTTGGCGTAGTCTCGCGAAAACGCGAATATCTGTCAACTCGGAGATCGTATCGACAAACGGATTAATGCGTTAGAAACTAGACTCATAGACCTTGAATTTGATGGGTAGATCACCCCGTAATTCAAATTAAATTGGGAGTAAAGCTTAGTGACATTTGACCTTAAGTATGAGTAAAATTATGAACGTAAGTTGCGACAACTTTTGTCGACTTTTGTTTCATAACTCGTTTGACTTCAAGACTTATGAAACGGGTATTATATGATTCAAATACCTTAAAAAATAACCTCTTGGTAATATTAATCACCTCTAGATTTACCCGAAAATACGAGTTACAACATCCTTGATTCGTTTAACTTCTAGTACTTTTTAACCATCCTTATACACCCTTGTATCTTTTAAAACCAATAGGACTAAATTCTTATCATCTCAAAGATAATCTCTTCTCGGACCTACGTAGACTAACTTACAGTGTAAGCTAACATATGCAAATATGGGTTGTAACAGATGGAATCATGGAATCTAATCAAAACCGAGGGGAAAACACTTACCCCAATCCATGTTGTGAAAATGGCCTCCAAGATCACCCAAATTCGAGCTCCCCAACTCAAAATGTGATAAAACGAGCTCAAGGTCTGATATAGAATATTGGATTATCACTAAACAGCAAAACCTATCGCGATCGCGGGACTTCCTTTGTGATCGTGAAGAACAAACGCTACGCCATGGCTTCGCAAACGCAAACTGAAATACGCGAACATGATTAAGATTTCTCCAGCTCCCAGTTCCCGCTCAACACTAAGCGACCTTGATTCCCCATGCGCGAACACAAACTTAACCAATCCAACCCTCGCGGAATGCTTACCATTTTTCACGTCCACAATGAATAAAGCTTTAATGGACTAAAACACACTCGCGATCGCGAAGAACACCAGTGGTATCAGATAACATCAGAAAACCAGCAATGCATGCAACTCCGAAATGGTCCGAAACACACCCGTGCACCACGAGACCCCGCCCGAATATAACAACAAAGTCCCAAAACACAACGGGATCCTACTCGAGCCCTCAATTCACACAAAACAATATCAAAACCACGAATCACATCTCAAATTAAACTTAATGAAGTTTGAATTTTCAACTTCCAAAACACGTGCCCACCCATATCGAATCAACTAGAATGACCTCAAATTTTGCACACAAGCTAAACGACATACCAAACCTATTTCATTTTTCGGAAAAAAATCTGACCACGATATCATCACGGTCAACTCCCTATCAAACCTGTGAACCTTCAAAACCTTTAAATTGACATTTTTCGCTAAATGGTGTCGAAGCCTTCTGAAAACATCAAATGCAAATTCGAGCATATGGCCAAGTCCAAAATCACCATCCAGAATCAACGGTGCCATCAAAGATCCAATTCGGAGTCAAATATACAAAAGTCAAACTTAGTCAACTCTTCCAACTTGATGCTTCTAAAATGAGAATCATTTATCAATTTTGAATCCCCCGAAAACTAAAATTAACGATGCACTCGAGTCATAATATATCATAGGAGCTACTCATTCCCTCAACCACAAAGTGCAAATGCTCAAACGACTAGTCAGGTCATTACATTCTCCCCCAATTAAACATACGTTCGTTCTCGAAAGTGCTAAGAGTCGTTCCAAAGCCATCAAATCACTATGTAAACTTAATATGCACATGCTCGGGGTGATTCCATGTCACCCTAACCCATATAAGTACGTCAACTCAACATAACAGAAGATTCTTCCTTCAACCTTACCATATAAACCTTGGAATCAAACCTCTAACATGCAGAATCCATTTCAAGACCCGATTCTCACATCTATACTTTGTATAATCATGAGCAAGCCATATTAACCCGTTACCACACCAAAATATGTAATGACATGATACACCATATAACTTACATACTCATAGTAATACTTTTCGATCGTAGTAGCTGCCCAATAGCAAACCCTGTAATGGTAACAAATCTCATATCAAATAAAACCATGTTCTAAACCTTCGTGCACTGCCAATGATGAAAGAAACACGGAGAGACTTATTACCACCCATTAAATCAACAAGTTGCAGAGCTTTCTCATCGAACAAGAACCATAGCCTAATTCTAAGCTGACTAGTGACATTATTCCTATGAACATATCGTAATCAAATCTACTAACACCCATTCTAGGTCCAATGACCTCATCTCATCAAATACAGCTACTCTACTGACATGTCACACCAATACAACCTCAAGCCACATATTGTGCAATCCGCGCACCGATAAGCAAAAATTCAAATGTACCCAAAAAATATGAAAAATGACTCAAATGAGAGAGTCATCCCGCAAGCTCAACAGATACCACCACGAACGCAATGCTATAAACCCATCAAACTAAGGAGAACCAAGAAACACGAGATCGATTAAAAGGATCATGTCCTAACATAACTCTACTGCAATGCGGGACCTCATTCGTACCCGGTCCACATGAAGACCTCAAACCACAATGCTCAAAATCAACAACCATACAACAATGGACACACGAAGTGCACGACCATAGCCATGGAGAAACGGATAGCTCTTGACACCACAAGCAGGAAAAGATCATAACCAAGGCGCAATCAATTGCTCGGCACCCCAAGAAACATATTGTACGAATTTTGCCATTAGAACTAAACAGAAATGCATCTTGTGTGAAAATAACCAACAAATTACGACACATCGTAGCATATCAGGGTACTCACAGGACATAACATAATGCGAACAAGATCAACTCTAACCGAATCACGCCTCCCTCAACAATAGCAATGTGGAGTGAACAAATTGACCCGATGTAGAATACACATCCTCACTAGTCCTACCTATGGGCCCCCAATTCAATTTCGATCAGCCATAATTAGATAAATAATCTTCTAAAATTCTACAATAACCTAACCATAATACATACTATCAGCTGCCTAACTTTGGCCACACCTTCATAGCCTGCAACCAAGATAAATCTCAGATCTTATCCATTTACAAATCTAGAATTTCCTCAAATACCACATATGAATCATGAACTCGTTAGAACTTTCTCAGGAATCATCCACCCTACTATGATCTCAAATGCACCGACAAAATGAGCTGAACTACCTGTGCTCCATAGCACCCAAACTCCTAAAGAAGTGCTCCACATCTCTATGCCACCGAGTGAATCCCTACTTCACGTATACTACCTCTACCATGAATAACAAACTCAAATTGTAACATGATTTTCAGTATTCCCATAAAGTATAGCATATCATAAATCCAATAATCCCCTTTCTCAAGTCATCCTCAAAGCCAACGTCTTTAGGTCACAACTGACCCTCAAATGTGCCTCAGACCGAAACCAATATAACACACAACTATGCAATCTGATTGTCGATATCAGAGTCACCCACTTGGCTCGAAGCCATGGAACATAATATCTGATAACCCATAATACCCTTACTCCATCACTACCATAATAGTGCACGGTAATTCAACTAATCCTTCATAAGCTCATATAACACCAATAAAAAAGTTCCTCAAATCATCTGCTAATCTCACATTACTTTTTGTGATAGTCACGCCAACCTCTTCAAGCGATCCAAACTCAGTTGTAACACATATAACCCAGCGGTAAGAGAAAACTCTCCACATAAACATCATAGGGATCACTCAACCTCAGAACATCCTGCAAGAGATAACCCATTGGCTTAGCCTCAAACTGACATATCTTTACACTCTACCATAGTCACAACCACTATGCATTCACTAATTCTTCTTGAGTCTAAGCTCGTCAACAAAACATAAGCATCTACTTCATCCTGAAAATGAATGACATGAAAGATCTCGCAACACGCTCAAAATATGAGACTGTAAAACACATCAAGACAGAAATCAAGCACGCATTAGTCATTTGCACATACCAAGCAAACTCTTCTCGTCACATCCAACCATCTGAACACATCCCGCAGTCACATCATATTAATCATATAGCCACCCAATAAATCACTGAAATGTCAATCCAATATATCGGAACACTACCGGGCATACGAGTCCAAAAGTACATATTCACTTAACCAAAACAACTGAGCCCAAGTTGCAGTCCGAACCACAGCGTCATGTCCTCCATATTGGCAGATCACCAAGAAGCAAGAAACACAACTCGTACCTCATCCATGATGTCACAAGCCGTCAATGCACAACTGCTACCGAGCGCTCACATAACATATGGGTGAGTGGAAGGAATTCTAAGAGATATACGTCAAGATGAATCAATGCCTCATGATAAAGAAAGAAAGATGAGAAGTTTATCTTAAATTCTTTGTAGCCTCTCAAAGATAGGTATGGATATCATCATACTGATCCTCAAGACTCTACTAGACACTTGCTCATGACTCGTAAAACCTATAAACCTAGAGTTTTGATACCAACTTGTCACGACCCAAAATCCAACTAGCCGTGGTGGCACCTGAACCAACTCGCTAGGTAAGCAAAGTAACCGTCAACACAAACCAAATGAAATTAATGAAATGACGATAAATTAACTAAACCTTTATACAATAACCCAAGGACTTGAAGTACAAGTCACGAGTCACTAAGACTTAGATTTACAATACTTATAGGAAAATGATACGATATATGTTTCAAATGTAAATAAATAGAATCCAAATCCAGAACTACCAAGAACAAGTGGTAGAAATAACCGAAACGCAGGTACATCTTCATATCAGCTCCCACCATATACAGCAGCATCGACTCCAAGATCTCCACCCAAGGTGCAAAAGTGTAGTATGAGTACAACCGACCCCATGTACTCAATAAGTATCGTAGCTACCTTGTCGAGGTAATAGAATCAAGAATTACAAATGATAATCACTATCACCTGTATAGTTCATAAATTCAATTATGGAATAGATTTATGATCAAATCAGGAAAATCACAGGTAAAACTACCTTGGTGCTCATAGTTCTTTATTTTAAAGTGTTCTACTCAGTCAGCAATCTAGCATATATGAAAGATATCCAAGTAAATCAGGTAAACAGTCAAGGAATTTGCAATTAAAGATGAAATGCAATAACCCAATATCAGTGTGTTGCGACGTGCAATCCAATCCAAATAACAATAATCGAATAAAGCTTGTTGCGACATGCAACCCGATCCAAATAACAATAACCAGCTCTCCTAGAGCTCACATCAACCAGAAAACATTGGTTTCTCAAAATCCGTGAGTACACTATCAAGAAGGCACATAAGAGGAAGAACGTAGGAGTATGGATCCATATCCACACACAAGCACGACCAATTCAACGTGCTACCAATCCGGCATGGTCAAAGGCTCAATGTCATAATCTGCAGGGCATGGTCACAAGTTTAATATAATGGATACGCCTGCCATGGCCACATGCTATATCGCAATCCGCCCTGAATGGTCACATGCACAACAATATAATCTGCCTGGCATTGTCACATGCATAATAATAAAATCCGCCTGGCATGCTCACAAGCATAGCAATACAATCCGCCCATCATGGTTACGGGCATCCAGTCCGAATCATATCACATAAAAGCAAATATACAAGAGCACATGTATATGACCAGTGAATATTAGATTACATGCTCCTAGACTGGCATAAGTGACATGCTAAAGTGTATACATGTGCAAAGTGTGCTATCACATCTCAAATCAGCAATTTCATCACGAGAATAGCAAATATAAAGTTAAATCGAGAAATTAGCCTCTATGTAATCTCAAAATATGGATCAAATAACTCACAGCTGGTTACAAATATGAGAAACGTCACAGCTTAAAGCTTAACACTCAATTCAAGGCATATCATAGACAAAGATCTACCTCAAGTATGGATAAATTCCCTGGAGTTCGCACATGGGTTCAAACCTCACACATGTAAGTACCCATAGCACGTAGCTATCACAACGACCGAGGCAACTAGTGCCTCAACCAAAAGAAACTCAAAAACATCAAGTAATGCCAAAGTAAACCAATCCCGACGATAAAGGTCGAGTCATTAATCAAATACTGAATGTCAACCAAAATGTCAAACCTGAGGCTGCACTTCAGAACCCGACAAAAATCACAAATTCTGACAACCCATTCAAATAGGAGTCCAACCATACTAATTTCATTTAAATCCAAATCCGAATCAGTGTTCAGACCTCAATTAATTAGTTTAAGAAAATTTATACAAAATCCCCCCAAGTTCTCTTTTGAAATCATCAATCAATTGCAAAATCAAAGATGGAATCATGGAATATAAATAAAATCGAGTGGGAAACACTTACCCCAATCCATGTGGTGAAAATCTCCTCCAAAATCGCCCGAATCCAAGCTCCCCAACTCAAAATATGATAAAATAAGTTCAGGGTCCGAAATAGAGTACTTTATTATCACTGAAAAACAACACCCATCGTGATCGCGGGACTTCCTTCGCGATCATAGAACAAACGCTACTACCACCAAAATGCTCTATGTGTTTGCCATAATGGCCATGAGAACATGATGACCACATTCACCAAAGCTCTGCGAATGTGAGCTGACTTACGTGAAGGCGATTAAGAATTCTCCAGCTCCTACTCAACACTACGCGACCACGATGTCCCATGCGCAAATGTGAGCTATGACCAATCCAACCATCCACGAACGCTTACCATCTATCATGTCTGTGATGAACAAAACACCAGTGGACCAAAACACACTTTGCGATCGCGAATTGACCTTCGCGATCATGAAGAAAGAGGCATCAGGTACAACAGAAAAACAGCAATTCACAATCGTGAAGAAAGAGGCATCAGGTACAACAGAAAAACAGCAAAGCATGCAACTCCAAAATGGTCCAAAATCAATCTGAAACACACCCGAAACTCTCAACACCCCCTCCAAATATGCCAAAAAGTTCTAAGACACAAGAAGAACCTACTCGAGGCCTCAAATCACACATAAAACTTCAAAACCATGAATCGTACCTCAAATCAATATTTATGAACGTTTGAACTCTCAACTTCCAAAACTCATACCAAACCATATCAAATCAACTCGAAATGACCTCAAATTTTGCATAAAATTTCCAAATGAAATAAAAACCTATTTCTATTTTTGTAATAACAACCAAAACTCGACATCATCAAGGTCAAGTCCGGTTCAAACTTATGAACCCTCCTAACCGTCAAATTAACGACTTTTGCCAAATGGTATCGAAGCCTTCTAGAAACATCCAAATGCAAATCTGGGCATATACGCCCAAGTCAAAAATCACCATCCTCGCCTAAGGAGACATCAAAAATGTCACGACCCAAGCCGGAGGGCCGCGACTGGCACCGGACCCTACTCAACGGGCGCCGGCGTACCCTTCATCTAACTTTCCTTATTATCTATAAGGCTTGTCACACACATACAACCTTGAACAAAATCATAATAAACTGAAATGTCATACCATCATATGAACATACTTATATACATAATATGCCAATGAGGCTGCGATGCAAAAACTATACAACAAAATACATTAGCCGACAAGGCACTTGCTAACTGTACATGAGTCAACCCACTGTCTATTGTCTAAACATAACCCAACACTTGTCTATGAGCCTCTACAAGAACATACATAATGCAACCTGTGTTGGAACAGGGCCCCGACATGCCCATAATGCCTATAACAAAATGCATACCAAGACTACGGCAAGTCTGAAGGAAGGATCTCGCCAATATCTGCCGAACTGGATAGCCTAATACGGTGGGGGAGCCTCGTCTATATGTCTGCCTGGACCTGCAGCATGACATGCAGCGTCCACAAATAAAGGACGTCAGTATGGATAATGTACTGAGTATGTAAGACAGGAAAACATAATATAAGGACAGTAATATGCGTCAGGAAGAGAAACATACAACCTATACTATCTGAATTCCTCTGAGGGCAACTAATCATGACATGCCTTATTTGCACATGTATATATATACATATATATTCTTTTTACATTCATCATATACATACGCCTCTGTGGGCCTTATCATCATCATTTATATACGCCTCTATGGGCTTCATCATCATCGTATCATACCCGGCCGTAACAGGCTCGGTAATAACGTACCCGGCCTTCATAAGGCTCGGTAACAACGTACCTGGCCTTCATAAGGCTCGGTAGGATAAAACATATACATACATAAGATTGCACAATAGGTGCATTACCCGACCGACTATAGCGCGGCTCGGTAGAGTAAAACGTATACAATGCATGTTGGACTCAATTAAATCATACTCTCATGGTGACGTAAGGTCGAAGAGATAACCACACACACACACACACACACATATATATATATATATCCCCTCCCATAAGAGGGGAAACAATATAAGCACTCCTACCTTCTAAGAGTAGAGTATCTTTTGGGGCTTGTTCATTGTATTGTGTCTAAACGGAGTCGTGAAAAAAGAAAGAAAAGGATGGTCTTACATACGTGGTATTCTCTGCCCCAATTTCAAGCTTCACACGGTCACAATTTCCTTAGTCTACAATGAAGGAAACGATTCTATCGTTTATCCTCTAACGTTATAGTTATACTCAATCCTCAGCCCTAAATTTATATGGTGTTTCTCCACACCCATCTTCTTCTAAACCTCCACAATAATAGTAATAAAATATGCAACCCAATAGATACCCAAAACGACCATAACCCAGTCCATTACCACTAGTTAGCTTGAACTCATGGCTTCCAATCACCATCCCATGAGTTCTTACATGCATAGAACAACATACCATGAATTCCTAAGAGAAAGAATGCATGAAGGGAGTAGTAACTTACTTTGCATGTGGAATATCTCAGCCCTTTTCCTTGATTCTTCAACTTCTAGGTCTTACTCTCAATTAGGGCTTGAAAGAGAGAGAATCAGTTAGGGCTTTTCCTCAGTTCTTCAAATCTAGCTTTTACTCTCAATTAGAACTTGGAAGAGAGGAAATTGATTAGGGTTCATGGGATTTTGGAGAAAGGGTCGTGTTGCTTTGTTTCCGTTGGGGAGGTCTGGGGTAAAGATGAAAATAGCTCTCTTGACCGACCTTGGAGCTTATATATTTGTTCCTTAATTGGCAAAAAAATAACACACGTGTCTGATGCCTGTCAAATCTTCGATCACATTCTTGCCATAGAAACGACATGCGGTTCGCATTTTGGTCGCAATTTTCAGCCCATAAATCTGTCACATTACGCGACACAGAAGGTCCGATTTGCGGTCCGCATTTCCAGTATAAGATTGCATACTGGTCGCATTCCTGACACAGATTTTTGCCCAGAAATCTGTCTCAGTTTGCGACACATTAGGTGTAATATGCGGTTCGCATTTCAAGAATGCGATCGCACTTATGGTCGCATTTTTGGCACTGGTTTTTGTCTAGAAATCTGTCTTGGTCTGCGGTCTCTGTGTCAGATTTGCGGCTCGCATGTGGGTTTTGCGGTAGCAAACCCAGCTCTGCGAAGCCCTTTGCTCTTTTCTTGAATTTTTGAACTCTTTTCTGGTTCTTAGGCTCTATACATATAGACTATCTTACGACGTGGTCTAACGTACGAAATTATGGGTTGTAATACTCTCCTCCCCTTAGGAACATTCGTCCTCGAATGTAAAGGTTTACGGGGATTTTACCCAACATATGGTTTTACAAGAGTATGCAAACTTATGGACATGTACATTATCAGCATATTATCATTTTGCAGTAAGAAAGAGTATTTTCAAGTTATTGTTTACCTCGTAAGGATGTTTCTCCTTTCAATGGCATTCTGCGTTCCCTCGGCATCCTCATTATCTACATTCTGGAACAGGTACGGATATTTAGACTTCATCTCTTCCTCTGCTTCCCATGTCATTTCTTCCGTATGTTTGTTCTTCCACAATGCCTTAACGGAAGCTACATCCTTTGTTCTTAGCTTACAAACTTGTCGGTCTAGTATAGCCACTGGCATTTCTTCATATGTTAGATCCTCTGCAACCTGCACGTCTTTGGTAGGGACGACTCGAGAAGGATCTCTGATACATTTCCTCAACATGGATACATGGAATATCGGATGGACAAACTCCAATTCGGATGGTAATCTCAACTCATAAGCCACACGTCCAACTCATCGAAGAACTTTGTACGGGCCGATATACCTTGGACTCAGCTTACCTTTCTTCCCGAAGCGCATGACACCCTTCATTGGTGAGATTCTCAGGAACACCCAATTACCAACCTCAAACTCTAGATCACGACGTCGGACGTCAAAATAGGACTTTTTCTTGCTTTGTCCCGTCTTTAATCGTTCCTGTATCACCTTCACCTTCTCGATGGCTTGGTGGATCAAATCTGGCCCATATAACTCAGTTTCACCGACTTCGAACCATCCAACTGGTGATATACATCTCCTCCTGTATAGCGCCTCGTATTGGGCCATCTTAATACTGGAGTGGTAGCTATTACAGTAGGCAAATTCTATGAGTGGAAGATGGTCATCCCAACTCCCTTTGATATCCAAGACATATGCCCGTAGCATGTCTTCAAGTGTTTGAATGGTACTTTCAGCCTGTCCGTTAGTTTGCGAATGAAAAGTTGTGCTGAGATTTACCTGCGTGCCCAAACCTTTCTAAAAGGATCTCCAAAAGTTAGCTGTGAATTGAGCTCCTCGGTCTGATATAATAGACACCGGCACACCATGAAGTCTAACAATCTCCTTGATATACAGCTTTGCATAGTCTTCAGCTGTGTAAGTTGTCTTAACTGGCAGAAAATGGGCACATTTGGTAAGTCGATCAATTATCACCTAGATGGTGTCAAACATACGACAGGAGCGAGGTAATCCAACAATGAAGTCCATGTTAATCACCTCCCATTTCCAAGTTGGAATCTCTATATTCTGAAGTAGTCCACCGGGTTTCTAATGTTCTACCTTACCTGTTGACAATTGGGACACTGGGCTACAAATTCTGCAATAGATTTCTTCATGCTATCCCACCAATATTGTTCTTTGACATCATGATACATCTTTGTCGAGCCGGGGTGGACGAAATATCGGGATTGATGAATTTCCTTCATAATCTTCTCTCTCAACCCAGCCACATTAGGTACACATAATCGGCCTTGGCACCTCAGTGTTCCACACCCTGCAATCTCAAAAGCTGAAATTTTTCCCTGTTAAATGCCCTCTCTCAATCGTACCAAGGTGGGATCTTCATATTGCCGTGCTTTCACCTCGGCTACCAGAGATGATACTGAGGTATTATGCACAGTGAAACCCCCGTCCTCAGAGTCTAACAATCTGATTCTCATATTGGCCAGCTGGTGAAGCTCTTTAGTTAACCCCCATCTTCCTCCTTCAATGTGCACTGAGCTTCCCATTGTTTACGGCTGAGAGCATCTGCCACAACATTAGCTTTGCCGGGATGATACAATATCTCGACATCGTAGTCTTTCAGTAATTCGAGCCAACGTCGCTGTCTTAGATTCAACTCCTTCTGACTGAAGATGTATTGCAAACTCTTGTGATCTGTGTAGACGTCAACATGGACGCCGTACAAGTAGTGCCGCCAAATCTTCAAAGCATATATTACTGCGGCCAATTCCAAGTCATGTGTTGGATAATTCTTTTCATGCTTCTTCGGTTACCTTGATGCGTAAGCAATCACCTTCCCATGTTGCCGCAATACGCATCCCAAACCTATACCTGAAGCATCACAATATACCACATAGCCTTATTTTCCTTCTGGAACAGTAAGCACCGGCGCGGAAATCAACCGATTCTTTAGCTCCTGGAAACTACGTTCACACACGTCGGACCATTTAAATTTGGTAGCCTTCTGTGTTAACTTGGTCATTGGTGCCGACAGAGAGGAAAACCCTTCTGGAAACCTTCTATAGTATCCTGCTAGCCCTAGAAAGCTGCAGACTTCTGACGGTGTTGTGGGTCTTGGCCAACTCTTCATTGCGTCGATCTTCAGAGTGTCCATACTAATATCCTCATCAGATATCACATGGCCTAGGAATGATACTGAGTTCAACCAGAATTCACATTTGGAGAGCTTTGCATATAACTTGTGATCTCGAAGGGTCTGCAATAATATCCGCAAGTGGCCCATGTGTTCTACCTCTGAAAGAGAATACACCAGAATGTCATCAATGAATATAACCATGAAAACATCAAGATAGGGCCTGAATACAGTATTCATGAGATCCATAAAAGCTGTCGGGGCATTTGTTAGCCCGAACGACATTACTAGGAGCTCAAAATGTCCATATCTTGTTCGGAAGGCTGTTTTCGGAATATCTTTCTCCTTGACTCTCAACTAAAAATATCCTGATCGTAGGTCAATTTTGGAAAAATATCTGGCACCCTGAAGTTTGTCAAACAGGTCGTCAATCCTTGGAAGTGGATATTTTTTCTTTATAGTAACCTTATTCAACTGTCGATAATCAATACACATCCTCAACGACTCGTCTTTCTTTCGCACGAACAAGACTGGCGCACCCCAAGGTGAAGTGCTAGGCCTAATAAAGCCTTTATCCAGCAAGTCCTTCAACTATACATTCAACTCTCGCAATTCTGCTGGGGCCATTCTATATGGAGGGATAGAGATTGGGTGAGTATCAGGCAACACATTAATGCAAAACTCAATTTCCTTTTCAGGGGGAAGACCTGGGAGTTCATCTGGGAAAACATCTGGAAATTCATTGATCACCGGGATTGATTGTAAAGTAGGTGACTTCGCCTCTACATCCATCGCACGAATGAGATGATAGATGTAACCCTTTGAGGTCATTTTCCTTGCCTTAAGACAGGAAATAAACCTACCTTTCGGCGTAGCAATGTTCCCCTTCCATTCAAGGATGGGTTTGCCAGGAAATTAAAATCTAACCATCTTTGTATGACAGTCAACGTTCGCATAGCAGGAGGCCAACCAATCTATTCCCATTATTACGTCAAAATCAACGATTTCTATTTCAAACAAATCTGCCGAGGTTTGATGACTACAAATCATCACGGTGCAACCTCTATATACTCTCTTGACAAC
Organism: Nicotiana obtusifolia; assembly: GCA_002018475.1. Taxonomy (NCBI): domain Eukaryota; kingdom Viridiplantae; phylum Streptophyta; class Magnoliopsida; order Solanales; family Solanaceae; genus Nicotiana; species Nicotiana obtusifolia. The sequence goes on from MCJB01049995.1 coordinate 33,511, forward strand.
CACGAAATCTCCTATTGGAGTAGATACCGCAAATGGTTTGCTTATTAATTCAGGTTCGACATCAAACTTATCAGCCACAAGGGGTGTAATATATGATAATGTAGATCCGGGATCAATCAATGCATATACATCATAAGAAAGCACTGATAATATACCTGTAACAACATCCGGAGACGACTCAAGATCCTCTCGACCTGCTAGAGCATATATTTAATTCTGAATACCACTCGAACTTGGCACTGCTCCTCTACCTCTACCTCTACCATGACCTGCTGGCTGTTGAAAACCCCGTGCTGAAGGTCGAATGGATGAGGAAGTACAAGACACAGACCCAGTCGGCTGAGCCATACCACCATCTCTTCTACTAGGATAATCCCGCATCACATGGCCAGGCCGTCCGCAAAAATAACATGCATCAGAACCTCGACGGCACGGTCCAAAGTGGGTCCTGCCTCACTGATCACTACGAGGCATTGGGGACCTCGTCTGAATAGTATCCCTGTGATGCTGTGAGTCTGAGGCCCGGGAACTCTGACCTGGACCCGAATTGGTAAATTGTTCATGTCGAGATCTCTAAAACTATGTAGGGGTATTAGTTACAGATGGTGCCAAACTCCTCGAAAATTGGGGCCTGACACTACTTCTGAAGTCACCGGAATACCCTGCACCCTATCATGCTCCCTGTCTACTCCTTGCTGGCACATACGATCCTCTAATGTCTGGGCATAAGCCTGAATACGAGAAATATCCATGCCCTCTATCAAGGATGCTGTAGTGCACTCATTTATCAAATGTGGTCCCAATCCGTTCACAAACAAATGAACCCTATCACCCATCTCGGCCACCATATTGGGAGCATACCTTGCCAAGGAATCAAACTGCATGTTGTACTCTCGCACGCTCATGTTACCTTATCTAAGGTTCAAGAATTTATCAGCTCTGGCTCGTCGTACCTCAACTAGCAGGTAGTGACGAAGAAACGCCTCAGAAAATTCACTCCACACAGGTGGGGGAGCATTTGGTCCCCTGGATCTTTCCCAACTGTCATACCAGAAGACTGCTAAATCCCGTAACTGATGGGAAGCCAACTCTACTGCCTCCGTAACACTAGCATGTATTACCCGCAGTGTGCAATGAATCTGATCAATAAAAGTCTACGGGTCCTCCTTGGGTCTGACCCGGTAAACACTGGAGGATCTAGATTAATAAAAACACAAACTCTGGCACTAACCGGGTTATCAGCAGCACCGGTATTCTGCCTCTGAGTTTGAGAAGCTACCAAGCTAGTCAATAATTGTACCGCAGTTTGCAAATCCTGGTCTGTAGCACCAGTAAAGGAACTGGAGATGCTGGGTGGCTTCTAATATTTTCTCGGGAAGGAGGAGTAGATGAGGTTCGAGACGGCATCTCACTCTGAGGCTCACTTTGGCCTTCTCTAGCTTGGGGCACCTGACTGGTACCCTCTCCCGCATCTGTATCAAGCCGTCTATTATTTGCTTGCTTCGTAGTCGAAGGCATCGCTGTACTTAAACAAGATGAATGTTAGGGACGAACACTTACGACTCAGCTCTACGCACGATCTAGATTCAGAAGGAACGTAACAATCGTAAATGTCGGCAGCCTCCTAATTATAAATGTGGCGCACTACACACCCATAATCAGGACTCTACTAGACAGGACTCATAGACAATCCCTAGGACATGACCTGCTCTGACCAACTCTGTCACGACCCAAGCCGGAGGGCCGCGATTGGCACCGGACCCTACTCAACGGGCGCCGGCGTACCCTTCATCTAACTTTCCTTATTATCTATAAGGCTTGTCATACACATACAACCTTGAACAAAATCATAATGAACTGAAATATCATATCATGATATGAACATACTTATATACATAATATGCCAACGAAGCTGCGATGCAAAAGCTATACAACAAAATACATTAGCCGACAAGGCACTTGCTAACTGTACATGAGTCAACCCACTGTCTATTATCTAAACATAACCCAACACTTGTCTATGAGCCTCTACAAGAACATACATAATACAACCTGTGTCGGAACAGGGCCCCAACATGCCCATAATGCCTATAACAAAATGCATACCAAGACTACGGCAAGTTCGAAGGAAGGATCTCGCCAATATCTGCCGAACTGGATAGCCTAATACGGTGGGGGAGCCTCGTCTATATGTCTGCCTGGACCTGCAGCACGACATGCAGCGTCCACAAATAAAGGACGTCAGTATGGATAATGTACTGAGTATGTAAGACAGGAAAACATAATATAAGAACAGTAATATGCGTCAGGAAGAGAAATATACAACCTATACTATCTGAATGCCTTTGAGGGCAACTAATCATGACATGCCTGATGTGCACATGTATATATATATACATATATATTCTTTTTACATTCATCATATACATACGCCTCTGTGGGCCTTATCATCATCATTTACATACGCCGCTGTGGGCTTCATCATCATCGTATCATACCCCGGCCGTAACAGGCTCGGTAATAACGTACCCGGCCTTCATAAGGCTCAGTAACAACGTACCCGGCCTTCATAAGGCTCGGTAGGATAAAACATATACATACATAAGATTGCATAATAGGTGCCATACCCGACCGACTATAGCGCGGCTCGGTAGAGTAAAACGTATACAATGCATGCTGGACTCATTTAAATCATACTCTCATGGCGACGTAAGGTCGAAGAGGGGTCCAAATGCTATATATATATACGTCCTCCCATAAGAGGGGAAACAATATAAGCACTCCTACCTTCTAAGAGTAGAGTATCTTTTGGGGCTTGTTCATTGTATCGTGTCTAAACGGAGTCGTGCAAAAAGAAAGAAAGGGATGGTCTTACATACGTGGTATTCTCTGCGCCAATTTCAAGCTTCACACAGTCACAATTTCATTAGTCTACAATGAAAGAAACGATTCTATCGTTTATCCTCTAACGTTATAGTTATACTCAATCCTCAGCCCTAAATTTATATGATGTTTCTCCACACCCATCTTCTTCTAAACCTCCACAATAATTGTAATAAGACATGCAACCCAATAGCAACCCAAAACGACCATAACCCAGTCCATTACCACTAGTTAGCTTGAACTCATGGCTTCCAATCACCATCCCATGAGTTCTTACATGCATAGAACAACATACCATGAATTCCCTAGAGAAAGAATGCATGAAGGGAGTAGTAACTTACCTTGCATGTGGAATATCTCAGCCCCTTTTCCTTGATTCTTCAACTTCTAGGTCTTACTCTCAATTAGGGCTTGAAAGAGAGAGAGAATCAGTCAGGGCTTTTCCTCATTTCTTCAATTTCTAGCTTTTACTCTCAATTAGAACTTGGAAGAGAGGAAATTGATTAGGGTTCATGGGATTTTGGAGAAAGGGTCGTGTGGCTTTGTTTCCGTTGGGGAGGTCTGGGGTAAAGATGAAAATAGCTCTGTTGACCGACCTTGGAGCTTATATACTTATTCCTTAATTGGCAAATAAATAATACACGTGTCTGACACTTGTCAAACCTGCGATTGCATTCTCGCCACAGAAATGACATGCGGTTCGCATTTTGGTCGCAATTCTCAGCCCAGAAATCTGTCACATTATGCGACACAGAAGGTCCGATTTGCGATCCGCATTTCCAGTATCTGTCTTGGTCTGCGGTCTTAGTGTCAGATTTGCGGCTCGCATGTGGGTTTTGCGGTAGCAAACCCAGCTCTGCGAAGCCCTTTGCTCTTTTATTGACTTTTTGAACTCTTTTCCGGTTCTTAGGCTCTATACATATAGACTATCTTACGACGTGGTCTAACGTATGAAATTACGGGTTGTAACACAAAAATCTGATCCGGGGTTAGATACATAAAAGTCAAACTTGGTCAACTCTTCCAACTTAAATCTTCTTAAATGAGAATCACTCTTCCAAATCAATTTTGAATCCACCGAACACCAAACCTATGATACACTCAAGTCATAATACATCATATGGAGCTACTCATTCCTTCGAACCATTGAACTAAGTGCAAATGCTCAAAACGACTAGTCGGGTCACTACACATATTGACATGAGAAAAATTATAACTTATAATACTTTTCATGTAACTTTTAATATTTTCATTTCAATTTTAAAATACTAAGTTAAATTAATTTAATTTAGTCAAATTGACTCAGGATAAGCAAAATGTATCATCTAAATTAAAATAGAGGAAGTAGAAGGAAGAGCTACAATTTTAATTAAAGGGGAAGCAAAATAAATTAGTAGATAAATAAGCATGAGTAAAATTAAGAGTACTTATTGTACTTTCATACAAAGTCTCCGATGACTTCAATTCTTTCTTCGATATTCATGTTGGTGTATATATGTGATTTATGGTAAAATAGTGTTCATTGGGTACATAAATTTACCTCTTTAATATGATTACTGCTCTATGATCATAAAGTAAAAGAAATGTGCAACTTATTATGTGAATATGAGCACAATGTTAAAGTGTAACGACCCGACCAGTCATTTCGTGTATTGTAGCCCCGCTCCCCTGTTTATTTCTTATTATATGCTCACTTGAGGTTATATGACTTGCCGAGATGGTTGGTTATCCAGGGATGATTCAGAGTAAATTAGGACTCTTAGCACCAAAGTTGGAAGCTTAAGTTGAGAGAGTTGACCAAAATTTAACTTTTGTGTAAACGACTCCATAATAGGGTTTAGATGGTTTCGATAGCTTCATATGGTGATTTGGACCTAGGCATATTTTCGAATTTGGATTTGGAGGTCTGTAGGTTGATTTGGTGCATTTTGGCAAAAGTTGGAAAGTCGAAGGTTTGGAAGATTGAGAAGTTTGACTGAGAGTTGACTTTGTGGGTATTGGGTTCGGATTTTGGTTTTGGGGGTTGGAGTATGTCCGTTGTGTCATTTATGACTTGTGTGCAAAATTTTAGGTCAATCAGAGTTGGTTTGATATGATTGAAAATTAGTTTTAGAAGTTGGAAGTTTGTTGTTCATTAGTCGTGAAGCGATGTGCAATTTTAGGTTCTGGTATCTTTTTAATATGATTTGAGGCTTTGAGCGAGTTCGTATTGTGTTTTAGTACTTGTGTGTATTGTTGGATGGGGTCCCGGGGGGACTGGGGTGTGTTTCAGGTTGAACTCGGATGAGTTTTTGTGTTTGAGAGTTGGCTGAAGTTTCAAGCATCTGGTGTGTTTGCACCTTCGTTGGGAATGTTGTAGATGCGGCACCGCATGTGCGGTGAAATAGCCGTAAATGCAAAGAGGAGTGAAGTCTGGAAATACCGCAGGTGCAAGGGTGTTTCCTCAGAAGCGAAAGCGCTTTTGCGATGATAGGGCCACAAGTGCAGAGTGTTATGGGATTGGCCTTGGTCATAGTTGCGGTAGGCGATCCGTAGGTGCAGATGCCCAGGAGCGGCCGAGGGGCCACAGAAGTGGTCTCGCAGGTGCGGAGCTTTGACCAGATGTGCGCTGGGTTAGAATGTTAATGAAATCTCGCACTTGTGATGGTGAGTCCGCAGATGCAGCGTCGCAGGTGCGACTCTGAGGGTTGCAAAAGCGAGATCCCTGGGGCAGTGATTTATATCGAAGGGTTTAGTGGGTTTTCTCATTACTGGGATTTAGAAGTTCAGACTAGGGCGATTTTTGGAGAGAAATTTTTACCTAGATTGAAGAGGAAAGTGACCTTTAATCACTTTTGTCCATAAATATTAAATACCCATTTATTATTACGTGTTCATGAATATAAGTTATTGGACTATGTTAAATACCCATCTAAGTTTGGACTATGTTATTAGAGAGTAAAATTTGAAGATTTGAGGGTTGATTTATGGTTATAATTGGATGATTTTGGTATGGTTGGACTCGTAATTTTGTCGGGTTCCGAGGTGCGAGCCCGAAGTTGACTTTTTTTATCGAGTTAAATATCTTAGCTTTCTCTTTTAGAATCACTTCCTATGGCTTTTGTTGATATTATTAGGTTATTTTGTCTAGATTCGAGCCTTCTGAAGGTTGATACACGTGGGAAGGGCTTGTTAAGGGAGTAATTTGGCTTGCTTGAGGTATCTTATCTAAACTTGGTTGAGGCACTACTTGCCTGAATTATTTGTGATAGCTATGTGCTATGAGTGCGCACATGTGTGGGATTTAAGCCTATGTGCTAACATCGGGGTATTTATCAATGCTCGAGTTGTGCTTAGGCTATGATATGCCTAGAATTAACTATTAAGCTTTATGCTATGATGTTGCTTATATTTGTAACATTGTTGTGAACTATTTGAGACATGTTTGAGCTTACATAGAGGCTAAATCCCTGAATGAACTTGATTATTGTTATCTATGTGATTAAATAGCCAGTTTGAGCTATGTTTGCACAATGTGCACATGCCTACACTTTAGCACGCCACTTATTCCAGTCCCGGAGCATGAGATCTATTATTCATTCATCATATACACGTACTCTTGTATATTTGCTTCTATGTGATATGATTTGGATTGGATGCTTGTGACCACACCAGGCGGATTGAGTTTTTATGCCTGTGACCACACTAGGCCGAGTATGTTCTTATGCATGTGACTACACCGAGCAGATTGTGTATTTATGCTTGTGACCATGCCACGCAAATTGTACTATTATGCATTTGATCACGCCTGGCTGATTATGATATTGAGCCTTGGTAAGACATTGAATTGGCTATGCTTGCGTGTGGATATGGATCCATCCCCCAAGGGTCATCCTCTCATGTTTCTCTCTTGATGATGTACACACGGATATTGAGGAAAAATGATTAGTGGTTTGGTCACATATTGAACGAATGAGGAAACCGACAAGTGTAGATTTACCTATTTGACCCAACTTCCAGAGGCGAGGTAGAGCTGCATCCTTGGCTGTAGTATTGACTTGTCCTTTCCTATGTATTTTTTCTTGAGTTCAAACAGTATTATTATTTACTTTCCAGACTTGTATTCCTTAGTAAAACTCATGACTCTGTATTTACCAGTTTTTGAGGGTTTTACTTTGTATTAGTGGTATTTTTGTTATATCAAAGTTCAGACTTATGTTATTTCTTAAAATTTATTGTTCTGGTTCTTTATCTTTATGTGTCTGCTTGCTTAGCCGGTGTGTTAGGCACTGTCATAATGGGTTAGGATTTGGGCCATGACAAATTAGTATCAGAGCCCTAGGTTCATAGGTATTACGAGTCGTGAGCAAGTTTAGTAGAGTCTTGCGTATTGGTACGAAGACGTCTGTACTTATATTTCAGAGCAACCGAACTGTTAGGAAACATTACTTGCTTGTGTTTTTGACATTTGGATTTGTTATTTCTGAGATTTGAACTTGAATCTTCCATTCTCTCACATATGGTGAGGACACGTGCGACCGGATCAGGCGGGCGACCACCAGTACCACCAGTTAGGGCCGCGAGAGGCCTGGACCACGGTAGAGGCCGAGGTGTGGCACGTACTACAGCTAGAGCAGCACCTAAGTAGCCACCAGTTGCTCCAGCTTAGGAGCATGTCCCAGATGTGGTTGAGCCGGTGGGACCAGCTCAAGCACCAGTAGTGCCCCATTGTGATTCCTGGCCTTAGCCCAAATTTTGACTGGGTGCACAAGCCTGGCACAGGCGGTCTCAGTTCTAGCTGTACCAGCCCCTTCATAGGCCAAGGGAGGTGCCTAGACTCCTGCCGCCCATACACTAGAGCAACTAGCTCAGGGGCTATAGACATCTGTTGTATTGCTAGTTCAGCCGGTTGTTGCCGCTAGGGCTGAGGTTAGTCCTCATATGAGTGATGACAAGCAGAAGAGATTTGAGAGGTTTGGGAAGCTTAAGCATCCAGAGTTCAGTGGAGTAGAGTTGGAGGATGCTCAAGATTTCATACACCGGTGTCAGCGGATTCTTCGCACATCGGCTATTTTGGATACCAGTGAGGGCATTCACTACTTTTCAGCTGACTGGGGCAGCTTACTGATGGTACATGCTTATGAGATAAGCAGGCCAGCCACTGCAGCGCCACTGCAGCGCCACTTACATGGCATGAGTTCTCAGTTCTCTTATCAGAGAAGTTTGTTCCACATACTCCTGGAGAGGAGTTGCTAAGCAATTTGAGCAGCTACGCCGGGAGAGTATGACAATGACTCAGTATGAGATGAGGTTTTCAGATTTGGCTCGTCACGCGGTATGGTTGGTTCCCACTGAGAGGGAGAAAATTAGGAGGTTTATTAATGGCCTCATCTATGTAATACACTTCATTATGGCTCGGGAGGTTTCGACGGGTGCGAGGTTTGATGAGGTGGTTGATATTGCTAGACGCTTAGAGCTGGTTTGCAGGAAGGAGCGTGAGGAGCGGGAGGCCAATAAGCCTCGTAATTCAGGTGGTTTCACCAGCGCCTTATCTGGAGGCCAATCCTATTATAGCAGAGGTCGTTCTTCTAAACCATTTCAAGCAGCTCACAATGTTCCTCATGGCTCTTCAGTTAGCCATAATTCCTATAGCGCTGCCCAGCTCAGTCACCATTCAATGCATTGTCGGCACAGTGTTCTTACCGTGCCCTATCTACTTAGGTTTCCACAGGTAGTTCTTCGAGCTATCAGGGTCAGCATCCTGTCAGCATGGGGTTGCTATGAGTGCAGAGACTTGACTCATCTTAAGAAAGATTGCCCCAGACTATTGAGTAGGGTCCCAAAGTAGAGTTCTAAGCTTACACCACTCGAGCTACAGCACCTGCACAACCAGCTTAGAGTGGGCCCTAGTCCGCTCGAGGCCTCCTTAAATGGGGTGATCGATCAGGTGGTGGTCGATCAGGTGGTGGCCAGGCTCGTTGCTATGCCGTTTAATCCAAGCCAGAGGTAGTTGCCTCTGATGCTATGATCGCAGGTATTGATTTAGAATGCCACATGGATGCTTTGGTATTATTTGATCTTGATTCCACTTATTCATATGTGTCATCACACTTTGCTCGTTGTTTGGATATGCCTTGTGATTCTTTAGTTATGCCTATTCATGTATCTACAGTGGTGGGTAATTATATTGATGTGGACCTTATGTACTTGGTCGTGTGTAGTGACTATTGGAGGATTAGAGACGAGAGTTGATCTTTTACTGCTTAACATGGTTGATTTGACGTGATTGTAGGCATGGATTGGTTGTCACCATGTCAATCTATTCTAGATTGCCACACTAAAACCATGGCATTGGCGATGCCGAAGTTTCCTAGGGTTCAGTGGGTTGTTCCCTGGACTATGTTCCTAGTAGAGTGATTTCATATTTGAAGGCCAACAGATGGTTGGGAAGGGATGTCTGGCATATTTGGCCTCTATGAGGGATGTTAGTACTGATGCTCCTACCATTGAGTCAGTTCCGGTAGTGAGAGACTTTCCGGATGTGTTACAAGCAGAAATGTCGGGCATGGCAGCCGACCGGGAAATTGATTTTTATATTGACCTGGTGCTGGGCACTCAACCCATCTCTATTCCTCTGTATCATATGGAACCAACAGAGTTGAAAGAATTGAAAGAACAACTTCAGGAGCTACTTGATAAGGGATTCATCAGGTCTAGTGTGTCACCTTTGGGGTGCACTAGTTCTATTTGTGAAGAAGAAGGATTGTACTATGCAAATGTGCATTGATTACAGACAGTTGCATAAAGTTACAATTAAGAACAAGTACCCACTACCACGCATTGATGACTTATTTGACCAGCTTCAGGGTGCTAGAGTGTTCTCTAAGATTGATTTGACATTTAGGTATCACTAGTTGAAGATTCGAGATTCTGATATTTTGAAGACGGCATTCAGGACCCGCTAGGGTCACTACGAGTTTCTTGTCATGTCATTTGGGCTGACCAACGCCCCAGCAGCCGTCATGTACCTGATGAACAGTGTATTCCAGCCATATTTTGATTCTTTTGTCATAGTATTAATTGATGATATACTGGTGTACTCACGAACCTAGGAGAATCATGAGCAGCATATGAGGATTGTACTCTAGACGTTGAGGGAGAAAAAGCTATATGCTAAATTCTCTAAGTGTGAGTTTTGGCTTGATTTTGTGGCATTCTTGGGGAACGTAGTGTCCAGTCAGGAGATCAAGGTAGATCTGAAGAAGATTGAGGCGGTTCAGAGTTGGCCCAGACCGTCTTCAGCTACTGAGATTCGGAGTTTTCTTGGTTTGGCCGAATATTATTGCCATTTTATGGATGGTTTCTCGTCCATTGTTGCACCTTTGTCTAGATTGACTCAGAAGGGTGATCAGGTGGTCGGATGAGTGTGGGGAAAGCTTTCAGAAGCTCAAGAGCGCCTTGACCAGAGCTCAAGTTCTAGTTTTCCCTTCAGTATCAGGTTCATATACAGTTTATTATGTTGCTTCTCGGATTATTGGGTGTGTCCTGATGCAGGAGGGTAGTGTGATTGCTTATGCTTCGCGCCAGTTGAAGCCCCATGGGAAAAACTACCCCATTCATGATCTAGAGTTGGCAGCTATTGTTCATGCATTGAAGATTTGGAGGCAGTATCTCTACGGCGTGTCTTGTGAGGTATTTACAAATCATCGGAGTCTACAACAACTTGTTTAAGTAGAAGGATCTGAATTTGAGGCAGCGGAGGTGGTTGGAGCTATTAAGTGACTATGATATCACCATTTTGTATCATTCCAGGAAGGCCAATATGGTGGCTGATGCCTTGAGCAGAAAGGCTGAGAGTATGGGTAGCCTTGCATATATTCCAATTGGTGAGAGGCTGCCAGCATTGGATGTTCAGGCCTTGACAAATCAGTTCGTGAGGCTAGATGTTTCAGAGCAAAGCTGGTTTCTTGCTTATGTTGTCTCTCGATCTTCTTTGTATGAGTGCATTAGAGACCATCAGTATGATGACCCCCAACTGCTTATCCTTAAGGACATGCTGCAGCACGGTGATGCCAATGATATTTTAATTGGAGGTGATGTGGTATTGCGTATGCAGGGTCGCATTTGTATGCGCAATGTGGATGGGTTACGTGAGTTGATTTTTGAGGAGGCCCATAGTTCGCGGTATTCCATTCACTCGGGTGCTGCTAAGATGTTTCACGATTTAAGGCAGCACTATTGGTGGAGCAGAATGAATAAAAATATAATTGAGTATGTGGAGCGGTGCTTGAAGTCAGCGAGTGAAGTACGAGCATCATAGGCTGGACGGTTTGCTTCAGAGACTTGAGATTCCCAAGTGGAAATGGGAGCGTGTTGCCATGGACTTCGTTGTTGGGCTCCCATGGACTTTGGAGAAGTTTGATGCAGTTCAGGTGGTTGTGGACCGATTGACTAAGGCTGCACATTTCATTCCGGTTATGACCACCTATTCGTCAGAGCGCTCAGATTTATATCCACGAGATTGGTCGTCTTCATAGCGTGCCGATGTCTTTTATTTCTGATCGAGGCACACAATTCACATCACAATTTTGGGGAGCAGTGCAGCGAGAGTTGGACACACGAGTTGAGTTGAGTACATCATTCCACCCCAGACGGATGGACAGTCTGAGCGCACTATTCAGATCTTGGAGGATATGCTACATGCTTGTGTTAAAGATTTCGGGGTTCTTGGGATCAGTTTCTATCGCTTGCTGAGTTTTCCTACAACAGCAGCTGCTAATCGAGTATTCAGGATTGTCTTCGTGCAACACATTCTAGGCAGATGAGCTATGCTAATAGGAAGCTTCAGAGCATTTGAATAGTGCGCTCGACCAGACCATCTGGTTGTGGATAGAAAGTAGTGCTAAGGAGTTACTCAAGGTTCAATAGAAAGACCATAGTCTTAGACATAGAAAGAGAAAGTCTGGCGACTTAGACCAGGGAGACGACAAGCTTCGTCGTCAGTGACGACGCCGACGCCGGCCGGAGAGGCACCTGGGCTGGCCACCGCATCTCATGCCCAACCTATACACAACACCCACAAACCAAATACAAACTCCGGTGACCTAATACGATAGAAAGAGACAGAACACCGGGAAAGCTGGAAGAACGCCATTCAATGGCGACATCGGCAGGCGACTCCCAGGCTGGCCGGCCTTCACAAAACACACCCCAACCACAAAATCCCAACTCACCCACCCCCAAAACAATTGATTACTCGAAAATCCTCAAACCAACAACCCTAAACAACTATACAGAAAAAAGCCCTAGCAACTCAATAGAGCCAATCCCGATCAAGAAAATAACCTACATGCATGGTCAACCAATCCTCAAATACACCGAAGCAGAGGTCTCTAGGATGAATATCATTGAAGGCCTGCAATTTGCGGTACTGGGAAAGTTTTCGTATGGGTGGCCGGACATACAGGAGCTGAGGAAAATTATACCGCTGCAGTGTGGAATCAGAGGAGAGTGCAATATTGGTTTCTTCAAAGAAAAACATGTGCTCATCAGACTAACACTGTGGGAAGATTTCATTAAAATCACTTCCAAAAGCACATACTACCTCAAAGCAAAAAATGGACTCGAATATCAGATGCGACAGTTCATATATGACACAAAATTCAAGTCCGGAGAAGAAACGTCAATGGCTATGGCTTGGATTTCTTTCCCATATCTACTTCCCACCTTTTATGTCAAAGAATG
>MCJB01049996.1:9931-36840 GCA_002018475.1 Nicotiana obtusifolia
GGTGGGGGGTGGGGGTGGGGGGAATATACTAACTGATTAATATTTCATCAAGCACATCTTCCTATATTGTTCACTTGAGCTACTTCCTTTCCTGAATTGAATCACTTTGACAATGTCTTTCCAGTGGGAATCTAGAGCTTTCAGAAAAGTGCTTCCAAGATCTGCTTCTAAAAGATCAGAACCATCCTACTGCTTTAATCAATTATGCCGCCCTTCTCTTATATAAATTTGGTTCATTAGTTGCAGGTAAAAGGATTTTATCTGTTTCATAATTTATAGCCTTAGGCTATCAGATTTATGTTACGGATTCACTGCAAAAAATATTATAATTTTGCTCATTAGCATGTGTTCTACATGGAGGTAAATATTTGAAAGAATAAGAAAACAGAGAGTAAAGAGTAAGCATTGGCTGTTAGTTTCAGGTGCGGGGGCAAATGCTCTTGATAGAACTTCTGCAGATCAGGTCATTGCAGCCAATGTGGCCAAAGAATGTTTACTAGCAGCTTTAAAAGCAGATTCAAAAGCTGCTCACACTTGGACAAATCTAGCTAATGCTTATTACTTGATGGGTGATCATAGGAGCTCTGCCAAATGCTTGGAAAAGGTGCTGCTTCTTTTCTTTTCCTTTTTTGGATAAGGAAGGCTACAAACAGCTCGAGACCTCCTTTTATCTGTTGTTACAAGATATTGGTTCCTAGGCTTCTTAAATAGATGCGCTAATGTTGTCCTTGTATAAGTAATTTAACTTCCTTTTTTTGCTATAATGCGTAGGCAGGAAAAATCGAGCCTAATTGCTTAGCTACAAGATATGCGGTTGGAGTTCACCGCATCAGGGATGCAGAGAGGTCCCAGAATCCCAATGAGCAGCTCTCATGGGCTGGGAATGAAATGGCCTCGATACTAAGAGAAGGAGATTCTACTTCAATAGAGTCTCCAATAGCATGGGCTGGTATTGCCATGGTCCACAGGGCCCAACACGAAATTGTGGCAGGATTTGAAATAGAGCATAATGAATTGGTGGAAGTCAAGGAGCATGCAATCTACAGTCTAAAGCAAGTAGGCGTTAAATTTTTATATTTCTATCTGATACTTATTGCTTAGTTTGGTAAATTCAGACTCCAGTAGGGGATAGGTTATTTATTAGTTGAACATATGATAAGGTGATCTATATATATTTCCTCTGTGGTGCAACTGGTAACAGACCAGGTTGCTTAGGAGTTTGAACTGCTTGAACGTTTTTTTTTTTTTTTACAGTGAAAGCAACTTAATTTTTAACTCTTTCTTGCCTGGCTTTATTGCATTAAAGCTATTCTACTACCTACATCTGCTTCCTGACTTTTGATTTTCATTATTTTCTGTTACACTCTTGAAAGATGATGTTTGGGCTGAGGACTTGATTTCATATTTCTGATTTTTCAAATGACAGGCAATAGCTGAAGATCCTGCCGATGTTGTTCAATGGCATCAACTTGGCCTTCATAGTCTTTGTTCCCAACAATTTAGGACGTCTCAAATGTACCTCAAGGCTGCAGTTGCACGTCGTAAGGACTGCACGTATGCCTGGTCAAATCTTGGTAAATGCATTTTACTCAATGTCATCCACATCTCTTTTCCCCCTCTTTTCTTTCCCAGTTTTAGTTATCGTGAATACAGCCTTCATATCTTCTGAAAAGAAATTGCACTCTAGGTATTTCACTGCAACTGTCCGAGGAGTCTTCTCCAGCTGAAGAGGTTTATAAACAGGCCTTGTCACTAGCTACATCAAAACAAGCGCACACAATATTTTCAAACCTTGGGAACCTCTATCGGCAGATAAAACAGTATGAACGCGCAAAGGCAATGTTCACCAAATCACTTGAACTGCAGCCTGGGTATGCACCAGCTTTAAACAATTTAGGTCTTGTATGTGTTGCTGAAGGAAAATGGGAAGAAGCCAAGAACTGTTTCAACAAGGCAATCCAGGCAGATCCGCTGCTTGATGCTGCTAAATCTAACATGATTAAAGCTTCTAGCATGTTCAAGATGCTTACCAGCATGTCATGATGTCTCTGATTCATTGTATGATAATTTGTCCCCCTGTAATTATTTTGTACTGGGAATTATCAGCCAAAAGAAAAGGGAAAGAAAAAGAAGAGTAGAGAATTGCAGATTTTGAGATTTAGATATCTCAGCTTTTTGGACTTCAGTTTGGATAACTTAGCTCCTTCTGCAGTGTTAGCAAGGTAGAGGTTTCTTTCTTTAAACTTATGTCTCCTGCTATTTCATTTCCACATGACTGTACCTCCTGCAACTAGCGCACCAGCGGTGGTCTCTGTTGAATTTAAAATTAATAGGGAAATTGAAATTTAGTCCCAGGAATCCTTGTTGAGGTTGATAAAGGCACTTGTAATAATTTAAATTGCCTTTCACATTGTGGTCATGTCCAACATTCTGTTTTAAAAGTTATTACGCAGGATTGTGGTCAACCTGGATTTACTCTTCCTGAGAGGAGGAGATTTGAGTCCTATGTAAGAGCATTTAAATACATATAAACTTCTAAATTCCCCAAAGATATCAAATATGGCTATAATTATCCTTAGCTGATGCTTCGAAAGCGACCAGTTTTTCTCCATTCACTTTCTTCAGAGTGGATACTGATTGATGGCTGGTTGTCAGTCTTGGGGTTATGCCTTCAATTTTTGTGGCTTGCAATTTTCAAAAGTTGTTGACACCTCTGCAGTTTTTTCCCTTTTCTCACTTTCTGCTCATGCTATTTTTTCACTTTGGCTGCCATTAATACCACTACATAACATAATTTTACCAGGAACTCAATTAAGTTGACTGAAAACAGTGTCTAGGGCATCATAAAATTCAATTAAAATTTTTTACATTGCGACTATTCAGGTGCTGTAATTTTAGATTGAGAAAAAATAAGGAAAATCCCCTCAAAGCACCGTCGGATCATTCCACTTATCCTCCTTTTCTGTTCAGTCCTAATGAAACTCTTTATAATGACCCTGCAACAAGCATTTGCTGTCATGATCCAAGTTAATTAAGGTCACATGGGAGACACGTGCTTACCCTCATATAAGTGTACATAAGAGTGACGTGAAAAGAGAAATTTATTTTGTGAATATTCTGGTCTTTTTCGCTCTCAGATTCTCCTCCTCTTCTTCTTCTTCATCTTTCTCATTCAATTTCTCTCTATTTCCTAAAATTCTTGATTGTAATGGAGAGTGGATGAAATGTAGGCTTACTTTTGGTGTTTTGTGTGATAACAATGTGCCATTCAAACTTAAAGGTAAGTTCTATAAAGTGGTGGTTAGATTGATTATGTTATATGAGACAGAGTGTTGGTCAGTCAAGAACTCTTATGTCCAGAAGATAAAAGTAGCTGAAATGTGAATATTGAGGTGGATGTGCGGACATATCATATTTGATAATATGAGGGAGGGCTGAGATGGTTCAGGCATGTGAAGAGCAGAAGTACTGATGTCCCAGTTAGGAGGTGTGAGAGGTTGGCCATAGTGAGTATGAGGAAGGGTAGAGGTAGACCAAAGAAGTATTTGGGAGAGGTAATTAGGCAGGACATGACGCTCTGGAGCTTTTCGAGGACATGCCGTTTGATAAGAGGGTGTAAAGGTCGAGAATAAGGGTAGAAGGCTAGTGGATAATCAAGCATTTTGCTCTTTCTTTCTTAGACCAGTAGCATTAATGTTAGAATGGTATTCCTTTTACTCGTAGATTGCTATCTTTACCTATTGTTTGATTGGTATCTTTCACCTTGATTTTCTTAATATCTTCTTGTTGTTACTACTTGTGGACAATACTTTTTTTCATCTACTCTCTAGCCGAGGGTCTATTGGAAACAATCTCTGCTCTCTCTACTAACTTAGAATATATGGACCAATTGCAGGTTTATATAATCTCACAACTAGGATATTGTACTAGTATAAAAAATAGTACTAAAAGAAAAGCATGTCAGAGCTCACTGGATAAATTTTTTTTTTATCACAACACACATGATTTATTTTTTAAATTTTAGATTTTCAATCTTGCCGATGACTCTTCACAAGTAGGCACGGCGTCGATTTGAAAAGCAAGCAAGATACTTATTAACTTATCTTTATTTACTTAAAGATTCTACTTGTACGAATCTTAAGTGATTCCAGGGCTGGGATCACGAACAGAGTTCATTTACCTTCCACCCCCAACTAGAAAGAGTTCCCTTTCTGCCAGGATAAATAGCCGAGTTCAAAGTTGAAAAATAAACTTGTATTTGTTCATGTTCAACCTCTTCCTCCTTATGCAGACAACCCAAGCTTTGACAGATAAGTACAATTCTAAAATATATTTTATAAAAAATTTAAAAAATAAAACTTATTCTAGCTCAATCCCAATTTCTCCTTGAATTGCTCAACCAACTTTTCTATAAACAACTATAGATCTGGAATATAGGAACAATGAAGTTAAATAACTATAAGAACAATGGCATATAAAAAATATGCTATAAGAATTAATAGTTTGTTTAATTTAAAATTATGCCATAGATCCGTCAATTCCAAACTAGAAAAGATACATCGTCAGTAAATTGATCTTTGACAATCAAAGCCATAGACCTAACCAATTAGAAAGTTTTAATCAACCCAACACCCACACAATCAAACACTAAAGATAGAGATAGAAAATTACTAGACTCTTTTGGTTGTTAGGGTGGCCGGCGAATTTGATTGCAGACGCTAGCGGAAGAGATTTGTCTAATATGGGGGGTTTTTAATTAAAGTAATTTCTAAATTTTTTAATAGTCTTTAGGTTAAATTGAGAGGGTATATATTTAGGCGGGAAGGATTTGGAAGAAAAATAGAAATTGGAGGCAATACTAAAAGTAAAACAATAATTTTTCCATCTATTCTCTTGAATGACCACTAAAAATATAGTAATTACCGATTTATATTTATTGGTCGCTAATATTTGCCTTCGATTAATAAATTAGCGGCAATTAGTTTATTGCTGCTAAATAATTGCCGCTAAGTTTTCTTTTTATTGTAGTGTTATCGAATAGTTGTTGAGAATTTGAGTTTGGTATGGGATTGCGCTGAGGAATTAGAGTACTACTATGTCGGTGTTGGTATGATCATACATAATTGGAAAGGTAAAATAATAGTTCTGGATTCGTTTGAGAACTCTTTAGAGCGAATATCTTGGTTTGAAGTACTATCGCATGTGAGATTGGAATAGAGTGGCTTAAGTATACTACGATGAAACGATTTCATGTCAGGATCACTTGGTATGGGTTTTAGAGAAAAATCACAATGTATGACGCATGCCAGAGTAGCAGCCAAAAGTGTACACAATGATCACTGGAAAAATTCATCGGGAAATGGTTGATGGAGTTTGGGGTCAAAAGAACTGCCAAAAGATAGAGTAGGAGAAGATTTGCTTACTTCAATATTATATGGTGGGGATGTTTGAAAGTTGGTAGATCTGAGAAAGAAAGTTTTTGGATTCTTCTATCTTTTTCAATCTATGAAGACTGGTGAGGACTCAAGGAAATTGAGTTGTGGATTCATGTAGAGGACAAAACAAAGTTTGGAATAGTTCGGTGGTGTTTGAATGATGGGACGCGGCCGCGGGTGGCGGTGATCGGTTGTGACGGTCGCAGAATAGAGAGGCTAAGAAGAGAGAGAAACGTAAAAAATAGGAATTAAGTAAAAGTATATTCTTCGCTCTTTAAAAGACCCCTACTCCCATTTATTTTATAATATTTAATGATTATAATACAAAGATGTAGATATAGTATGTGTTGTATGCTGAATCTATATTAAAAAGATTTATGAATATAGTAAAAACTGAAAATTAGAGTAAGAATTAGAGATAAATGTACATAGTGTGAAGAGGGAAAAAAACATGGAGTGTGTGCAAGTTGGAATATGAAGAGTAAAATCTCTTATTAATAGCCAAAATTGAGTACATTTTTGTCTATTGGATAAAAGGATTATGCCACGTTCTTTAAAATCATAGGCCAATATCATGTGCCCCAACCATGGACTCATAAACCCATGGTCCAAAACTATGTGCTATGATACTGTGTATTTCTTTTATTTATGTTATGTATGTACCAGTGTATATGTAAATTATGGGTAGTGTAAGATATGTGGTGTAAAAGATATAATAAAAATACAATATTTAAAAATATCAAAAAAATATGATCCGCATTTAAAATAAATTCTTTTGACTTCCATGTGAAACTAGACTATGCTAAAAATATATTTAGTATATACATGTAATAATCCGATCGGTCGTTTTGAGTAGTTAAATTATACTATAATTACACCCTTATTCTACTACCAAGGCAACATTTCATCTCTTATGAATGCTCCTCGTCTTAGACTCCTCCGAGTTCATTTAGGTTATACTGAGCTTTCTATAACTTATGGAAACTATATGCTCTCTTGTGTTCATGGGCTTAATCCAGAGGCCTTACCTATTCTCATCATCTTCTCGCTAACCTTTTCTTATCCTTACTCCTGTCTATCTAAAACCTTTTCGCTCTACCATACTTTAGCTTGCAACCTACACATATTTATTTATACTACTCATACCTTCCGTTAACTTGCTAGCACTATATATTTCCTTTTGTGCCTTCTCAGTTGTCTTGAAATGTAAGCAATTACTCTTCCTGGTTGTTCTTCTAGTTTTTGCATGAATACTTGGCTTATCTTAGTGCCCACACATATTGGAATTCCATGCAATCCATATGATCTCAAATAATACTTTTGATTTTTACTTCTTGTTCATTAGTCACGAGGTGCCACTTTCTTATGGAGTGCATACGATGTTGTAGTGAGACTATTGTTACAAGATCATTTTTTCTTTAGGTCACTATGCTTAGGTTAAAGACTTCTTCCTTATTCCCCCAACTAGTCTTTTGTGGTAATACATAGGGGAGATCCTCTGACTTTTGTAAATCTGTGAGCTTATTATATCGTATACCCGACCATATTTTCCATGTTCTTACTTGCCTTTAAATATCTTTAGTTACATACCTCCATGCCCTTGTGCTCGTAAGGTTACTTCTAAACTCAAATTTTGATTCTCTCCCTAGTGGCACTCTCTCTTATTTTCATAAAACAAAAATGGTACCTTTAACTACCCCAACTCCTATTTGAAAATTTTTCAACGATTGCGATCTCATATCTGCGAGACTGAATTCCCTATGCTGGGGTTCACTACATTTATCTTCCATGATCTGTTGATTTATCTGCGACTTCTTGTCTAGTCATAACTAGGCTCTTTCTGAACCAACTACAGACTACTCATTGGTTCATTCTCATATCTATATTTTGTGTAACCCTTCTTGGGTTTTGTTTTTTTTTGGTCTTAACTTACCCATCACACTGGCTCCTTATGTATATTGTTTACTAGCCCATACTGATTTCTATTACACCGGAGTCTAGCTTAGCATTCTGGTAATCACGTTTGAATCACCAACTCATTTATCAAAATGAGGATATGATTGTATGCCTTATACTCTTTTATTGTCTCAAGGCCTATCACCTCTTGCCTTTTCCTTCACTTGACTATAGACTCTGTCATCCTGTCATATTTTGATTTGCTGTTATCACCCGATTATCACATCTTACTCATAATGCTTCATTTACTCTCTTTTTATTCTCGTGCTAGTATTTCTGTCTATCACCCTATTCTAAAAACTTCAACAAAATATTCTTTCGCTTTTAGCTCCCTTGCACCATCTCACTGGCTCTTCAGGTCGCCTAACATTTTCTCTTTACTAGGGACGAGAGCCACGCTAAGGTAAATATTTATCCCTTCTAGGATTCCAGTGCCTATCTTTTGAAACTTTTTGAACATTCTAGTATTCAGATCTAATTTTACTATTCTAGAGTGCACCATCTGGGTGTCTCACAAGGAGAACTATTACCCCGTTTGCAATATCCTTCGGAAATATCAGCTAACGCTAATAATCCATCCACCATTTTGGGTTACTCTAACCCTTCTCTTAAACTATATTTGTTAGCTCCCATAGGCCATAACTGAGATGGTTGTGGCCAATTATACCTCTGTTACTGTTGAAGGTAACTCATAATACTTATATTTCTCTGCCTGAATTGTATATGCTGATAATCTTCACTAACTGGGTACCTTGTACCTTTCTTTCTTACTTGTTGAAACTAGTATCTACCTTCTGATTCTCTTGTTGCTTTTTACTATATGGGTGGATAGATATTCATGCCATAGGACTCCTTACCAACAAGCTTACACGTCTTAGTACACACATGATCTGCAGAAGACCTCACATTTACTCATCATAAGCATGATGCAAAATCGAGTTCCTCCGACCCAACTCTTCCACAGCCACATTCAATCTCTTACCAACTATCTTTCTGGATGTAGGTATCATTGTATTACGAATAAAATAGAATTTAGAAGTCTGAATTCTTACAATTGAGTTTTACCACACGACCTAGAGTAAGAAGAATTTGACAATCCTAAATGCCCTGTAGCCTCTTGCTTATAAGTGTGGTGCGCAACACACCCATAAACAAGACTCTACTAGACACGGCTTGTAGACTCCCTAAGAGAGAACTGCTTTGATACCAAGTTTATCACGACCCAAACCGAAGGGTCGCGATGGGCACCCGACGCCTTACTCAATCGAGTACCAACATATCATTTCTTTCTTATCGTACTATCATGGGTAAATGATCCGGAAAGGCCGTCATGAGATAACTAGAATAAAACATAATGGAATACTCGATATAGGATGATACAACATGATATACAAACTTATACATGTAACATACGGGCCTATAAGGCCGACATGATCATTTGTACACTCAAACCATAGGCCAACAAGGCCATACAAGTATCCATGTACATGACCTCTGTCTACAAGAGTAAATAAGCATCATAAAGGTCGGGACGGGGCACCACCATATCAATCAGTACATGTCTAAATCATACTGACCAAATAGGCAACTCCGGAGCAAGTGGAGTGCACCAACACCTTCCGCCGAGCTGATAGCCTACTAGGAGGACTGTCACTTGTCTATTGGAACCAGTGGGCATGAAACACAACGTCCCCAGGCAAAAGGGACTTCAGTACAAATAAAGTACCGAGCATGTAAGGCAGGAAAACATAAATAAGAACAGTAATGCAAAGAGAGATAGAGAAGATAAAACCTGTAACATTTGAGTGCCTCTAATGGCTAATGACATGAAATGCGTGATACATATATATATATACATAAACTTTTAAAAACATATGCCTCTGTGGGCATCATCATTATCATATCTTACCCGTCCATAATAGGCTCGGTAAAAACGTACCTAACAATCATAAGGCTCGGTAGAATCGTACCCCCCCACGTGGAGCTCGGTAAAACCCAACTGATCAGTGGTTGCACAGTAGGTGTCGTACCCTGCCGACTATAGCGTGATTCGGTAGAGTAAAATAGATACATATATATAATGCATAGTGGACTCATGAAATCACGTTCTAAACCTTTCAAAATTTTGTCTAAACACCAACCGAGTCAACAACAAATACCTACACCAGCAGCAGCAAGATACAACTAAACTCAACAACTACCACATCACAGCAGATAACTCGATATGGTCCAGGTTATTGATGCAATTGCATGGTGTGGTATTAGCACTAATGGTGCTCAATCTCTTGCAATTGCAACAATCACCATGGATCCTTCCTGTTATAGTACACCAATGGAACTTAAACAACACACAAAGACACAGAAACAACAAGGTGAACTCTCTGATCCAACAACAAGTATATGCCACAGAAGCACAACCACAGAAGCAACAGGCAGAACCTAATATAGAAGAGCACAGAACCAAAAAGCAGCAAAATAGCAGCAACACAAGCACCATCTCCCACACTGAACTTAGCATCTCACTCATCACTGTAAAATGCTTGAAATGGTCCATATCATTGATGCAGTTGCAAGGTGTGGTATTAGCATCTCTGGTGCTCAATCTCTTGCAACTACAGCAATCATCATAGACACCCCTAGCCATTTTGCAACACTGGATACTAGACTTCACTCAGCAGCATACCAAGCCAACATACATCACAGGACACAGAAGCAACAACAAACCATCATCAGCAAATGCAGTCACACATGACCAGCAGAAAAGCAGCCAACCTAAAAGTTGAAACAAGTGCAAATAGCAGCTTCCAAAGGAACTCCAAACCAACAAGACTACCCAAAAGAAGACACAAGCCACACACATACACTCTACATCAGCAGCCTCAACACATATCTAACAAAAATACTCCACTTTTTGCTCATCTATCAACAAAATTCCCAATTCAAACAGCCACCTTCAATTTGGTTTCTCATGGAAAGGAAAAAGCAATATTGAAGATAGCTTGCACTCTTTTGCTATTATTTTGAGATTCTTAGAAATCACTTTTAGTTACCAGATGTATATACAAGGGCTTACACCTCTAAATCACAGAATAGAAGCAAGGACACATGTACTTTTTTGTATAGCTGACCTAGATCAATTACACTCTATTTTTATAAAAGCGATTGTCTACTATAAAACAGATAATCGCCACATCACCATAGGTCTAACACCTTATCACATTTTAGTCATGCTTAGTTATCACTCTAGGATAACTAAGTATTCATCTAGTCTTTTGCTGGAGGTAAGGTTTATGTCCCCCTCCTTCTTTGTACTTTTATTCTATTAATAAAATTTTATATTTACCAGAAAAAAAAAACCCTTTCGAAGTGACATAGGGTCGTTGCACCTTCGATTAATGTTATGGACATCCATACCATCAATATGGACCTTAATAAGATTCAAGGATCATACATAATGCAAAGAATAACTTTATAAGGAAACAACAACATGGACAACCTTAGTTGCTAGGAATAGATCAAGTACGAAATAGCGTATCGTTTACGTCATTTCACTTTAGATCATGCCAAAAGAAAGAAGAAAGTGTCTTAACATACCTTATCACAATCTGTCCGATAACCATGTTGAACTCCTCTCGTCGCACTTCAATCTACAGTAAAGATAATAATGCTATCGTTAAGCTACCAAAGATGCAACTATCGCACAAAGAACGACAAGCTTATATTTATATTAAAATGGGCAGCATCTCCCCTATTTTCCTTACCTTACCAATTCCATCAACCAACACGAACCCATACAACCTTCACCTATATATTTCAGCACCACAACACAAATCAAGATACACAACAATAAGTGCATAAACATCACAAACAAAACTACTATTTAACAAGACAAATGGCAAGCTCGGATTGAATCCCATTTGAACCCTTTAAACCCAAAGTCATTCATTCATTAACATAAAACCATAGCCAGCATGATATTAAGTACAATGGGGGGACTTCTAACCTCCTATTCATCTCCTAATTCACCCGCAAATAGCCCAACAATCTAACAACAACAACAAGTACAACTTTCCATTGTTATGCTGTCCTTTCTCTTCATACTCACAGTACCAATAACAAGTTCGACATGTAATATTTTATAATAACAACATCATAAGAGAGTCATTTTCAAGGGTTTCCAATCATTTGTAGTTCATGGAAACAACCTTTCCAAAACAGTCCGTTAAAAACAATAACATCTCAAACTATTTCAAGTCTCCTCTTATAGTATTTTGCTCAAATAATGCAATCAACACAAAAAAAACATCAAGCACATGTAATAGGATGTTATACTCACCTTAACCAGTAGAAACAACACGAAATGTCAGCCAAGCACAACCCACAACTATCCTCAATGACACCACAACACTATAGGTGTTGTATTCTTTTCTTGAATCAACTTTTGGTGTTCAAGTTGGTGAGTAAACAATTGTATTTCGCCTTGAAAATCTAATATATATGAAGGAGGGAATGATTATTACTTTAATAAAAAAATAGCAATACAAAACCTGAGGTTACTTCACTTTGAAGAACCCTCCAAAACAGCCACAAAATGAAGAACTCCGATCTAGCAAGCACCACAGAATTTCTAGCAGTGGATTAATGTTTTTATCGTTGGTTTTCACTCTAGAATCATGGAGCAACTCTTGGAGAGAATCTAGGAGGGTTTAGAAACTGCTTTGGTTGAGAAAAATGAGTTAAAAGGACTTAGAATTGACTTAGACACATGCTGGAGTTGTACATCGACTTCGTGGGTCCCATGAGAGCTTCTTGTGTAGTCTCGCAAAAACGCGAATATCTCTCTGCTCCAATGTTGTATCGACGAACAGTTAAATGCATTAGAAACTAGATTCATAGATCTTAAATATATTAGGTAGGTCAAACCGTAATTCCAAGTATATTGGGAGAAAAGCTCAACTACATTTGACCTAATGTTCAGCATATTTATAAATGTAACTTGTGATAACCTTTCCCAACTTTTCTTCCACAACTCGCTTGACTTCAAAACATAACACACAACTATTATACGACTTAAATAAATCATAAAATAACCTCCTTATAATGTTAAGAACCCTAGTCTCACCCCAAAATTACATGTTATAACATTCCCAACTTGTTGACTTTTGACGAAACTTATTTTCTTCAATTTGTTTAGCTTCTAAGCCTTCCAACCCTCTTGGTACTTGGTATTAGTTATCTTAAATATTTGTCACTTCCATGGTAACATGATTAACTTAATTTATAAACTTTTCAAAGATGATCTCATTTATGAGCTTACATCTAATGACTTACGACGTACTCTTCGCACATGGGGTGTAACAGATTCTTGAGGCAACTTCATGATTTAGATTGGGGTATATATTTTTTACTCGGATTAGATTATATTACATGACTCCATCATTGATTTTGGCATTTGATTGATGAATCTAAAAGAGAAATTGAGGGGTTTTGTCTAAACCTTTTAAGGTAAATAATTGAGTTTTGAATATCAGTTCAGAGTCGGAATTGGATGAAATTAGTATGGTTGGACTCGTATTCGAATGGGCCATCAGAATTTGTGAGTTTTGTCGGGTTCTAAGGTGTGGGCCCCGACTGACCTTTTGGTTGACTTTGAGTATTTGATTAAAGATCGGACCTTTATTTTTTGGGTTTGTTTCCTTTGGCATTATCTGATATTTTTGAGATCGTTTTGGCTAGTTTCGAGCCGTTTAGAGGTCGATTCACGCTGGATGGAATTTCTAGACAATAGCTTGTTCGAGGTAAGTGACATATCTAAACATAGATTTGAGGGTAATTATCCTTGCGAGCTATGATATTTCAGAGGTGTTGGGGGTGACGCACGTGCTAGGTGACAGGCGTATGTGCGTGCACCGGGGTATTCATGATTCAGGTAGCTCTTAGGCTATTATATGCTGTTTTGCTATCATGCTTCTTTGATACTATGTTTTCTCCAATTTTATGACTACGTGAGTTATCATTTATACTGAAAACCATGTTTAGGCTATCTGCTTAATTGTTTGAGACATGATAGAGCTATTTTTGCCATGTTGAGCTATTTGCCTTAGCCGTAGTTATACTATTTAGTCATGATAGTTATATCCACATATTATATCACATGTTATTGGTGTACATGTACGTGACACGAGTTTGAGCTGAATTTGTGGCACATTGTGATATTCCGTGTTGTATAATTGGATTATGTTTATGTGAGATGTAGGCATATGGAGACTTGAGCGGATTGATGACTGATGTGGGTCATAGATTCTTGGGGATTGATAGTGAGAAGATGCTTGCATCGAGGCCTCGTATTAGGATGAGTGTTATATATATTGAGGTGATGCGTGCGCCAGGCCCCACATTGAGCTAAGTGGTATTATTTAGGGGCGACGCGTGCAGCAGGCCCCATGCAGGGCTATGTGATATTGATCATTAGTTAGTGCTTGGGCAAGAATCTACCCATATGGATTCTGGTATTCATAGTTAGCGCATGCACCGTGCTATATATATGCTTTGGTGAGGGCATTTGTACCAGGTACCTGTACAGTGCTGAGTGCAATTGTGTGCGTTATGGTGAAGGGCATTTGTGCCAGGCACCGTGAGCGTGCTGAGTGTGAGTAAACTTGATGGCTTCATTTTTATGTTATTGACTTAACATGCATATTTGACATGTATGCATAAAGATGTATTTTTCGATGCTAGATGGTAAAATGATGTTATTGACTTGACATGTATAATGTAGGTATTGAGATGTATTTTGCTATTGCTAGTTGGTAAAGGAAATGTCTTACCTGTTGTTAAGAGTTGGAAACCACAGTGTTCTTGATAAGTTCATGTTTTAGTAATTTCAGTGGTAATATTGGGGCTTTAATTGTTATATTCGAAAGCATGTCTAATTTTCCGTATTTGTGAATGAGTTGAACTTGAAATCTCTCGAGTTGTTCTTTTTTTGCTGTCATTGTTATATCATATGTCATTATTGATTATTGGTATTGGATACTGACCTTCTTCAAGCTTGTCAATGCTTTCAGCCTGAGGTTAGGTTTGGTACTTATTGAGTACATCGACTCGATTGTACTCATACTACACTTTTGCACCTTGCATGTAGATCTTGGAGTTGATGCTCCTATGTATGGCGGGAGCTGACATTAAAGATGTACCCGATTTCTGGACATAGCTACCACTTGTCCTTCGTAATTTTAGATTCGTATTCTGTTTATGTATATTCCAAAGAGACGTTGTATTTATTTTCATACCAGCTTTGTAAATCTAAGTCTTAGCGGCTCTTGACTTGTACTACCAGTCCCTGGGTTATTATACAGAAATTCAGTTATTTCACTTATTGATTTCTTATTATTTTTATTAGAGTTTGTTGACTATTGCTTGTCTTACCTAGCGGTTTGAGTTAGGTGCCATCATGACTAGGTGAATTTTAGGTTGTGACAAGTTGGTATTAGAGCTCTAGATTCATAGGTTCTACGAGTCATGAGCAATGTCTTGTGCGGATCGTTATGATGGCATCCATACCTATCTTCGAGAGGCTACTGAGCATCTAGGAAAAGTCCCATATTTCCTTCGTTATCGTGTGGCATTGATTTAGCTTGAAATGTATATCTTTGATTTCCTTAAATCCACTCATGTGTTATATGAGCTCGGTATCAGCTATGCATCAACGACTTGTGATCTCATGGATGAGGTGCGAGATGTGTTCTCGGTGTTGTGGAGATAGGCCAGTATGGAGGACTTAAGGCCAGGTTCAGACTGTAGCTTGTGCTCGGTAGTTTCAGTTATGTGAGTATGTGCATTTAGACTTACATGTCCGGTAGTATCCCTAGGGTGGGATTGATGTCTTAGTGAGTGGTTGGATAGCAATATGATGAGTATGATGTGACTGAGGACTATGCTTAGATAATTTGGATGCGCTGAGAAGAATTTCACTTTGGATGTGAAAGGACTATGGGTGGTTGACTTCTGTCTTAATGTGTTGTGCATTCTCAAGTTATAAGTGTGTACACGGATCTTTCAGTTGCTCATTTGTGGAACGAAGTAGATTCTTATGTCTTGTTTGTTAGATCTACATTTATTTTTATGATGCAAAATAACAAATCTTTTATGTGCAAAAATACTCCGGAAGCAAAGGAAAGGAAGACTATCAAAGATAAGAGACGAAAAAGGAAGGAGTAGTGGAAATCCGAAGGAATTATCAATCAAGGATTTGACAGCAGATTGATGGAGGATATTATAGGAAGGGCCCAAATTAAAGGAAGTCAAGATTTTGAAACTATGCACCGAAGGTTCCTCCATCAAAGGAAGACAGTTAAAAGCCGGAATCAAGAGATATAATTTTGATTGATCGAATAGCAGAAAGATCTGCTCAGCGAAGGAAGTGTCTAATCAAGACTACAAGTCAAGGCAAATCAACGGAAGTACCACCTTATTCTTGGAAAGTCCTACGATTCCTTTCAAGGATCAACTCCATTGGGTTTTCAATCTCCCAAGAGTCACATCAATCAAGAGTCAAGAAGACCTCACTGTCACGACCCAAAATTCAACTAGTCGTGATGGCACCTAACCTAACCCGCTAGGTAAGCCAATTTAACAATAATCCAATTTCAAATTAGATTTACTGAGAAAATAATGATGAAATAACTGAATGTTTATACAACAACCCAAGGACTAGTAGTATAAATCATGAGCTTCTAAGATTTAGAGTTTACAAAGCTAGTATGAAATAAATACATCATCTGTTTGAAATATACATAAATAGATTTATAAATCTAAAGCTACCAAGAACAAGAGGAAGCTATAACCAGAATGCAGGTACATCTTCAATGCCAGCTCCTGCCATACACAGCAACATCAGCTTCCAAAATCTGCACGCAAGGTGCAGAAGTATAGTATAAGTACAACCGAGCCCGTGTACTTAATAAGTAACAAACCTTACCTTAGGTTGAAAGCAGTGAAGAACTTGGACAACGGTCAGAGTCCAACACCAATAACTAAGAACAAATCGTAACAATATAATAAAAGCAGGTCAAGTAATAACTCAAAGATATGATGCTCAGCTCGTTCACAGTTACGAAAAAATAGGCATGCTTTTCAGGTATAACAGTAAAATGCAAATCTTTCATCGAAATCACAAAGATATGAGTAAATCATAAATCTTTGAATTTTCGCCAAAAACTTTCAACAACAGATAAGATATTTCATTCTCAGTAAAGCCTGAGGAAACGTACATCTCTATGCCTATATGTCAATGTGCATGTGAAGTCATGAATGTCACAAAACCGTGTAGTATGAGGAAATGCATCTCTATGCCTGTATGCCAAGTATGAATGTCAAATGCGATGCATCACAATGATGAATTCATGTACTCACACTCTTAGAGTACTCAATCTCACTGTCTCGCACTCCCACTCATCACGCTCAATCACTCAGCACACTCAGTCACTCAGCACTGTACAGTACATGCGCTCACTACTGGTATGTCAGACTTCGGAGGGGTGGATCCTACCTAAGCGCTAATATAAAGCAATATGGCCTACTGCGGTGTGAATCCCCATCTCATAAATAATAATAAAGCCTATAAGGTCTGCTGCGACGTGCAGCCCGATCCTATCATGAATCAATAAAACCTATTACGGCGTGTAGCCCAATCCCATCAATATCACTCACAATCCGGCCCTCAGGCCCAAACTTAGTCATCAATCTCTTCAGTCTTTGGGGCTCACAAATCTCATGCCAATCAGTCCAAACAATGATAACATGGTGTGACAACAATTGATAACAGAGACTGAGATATGATATGCAAATGAATGATTATGACTCAGTATGTAATTGCAATTTAAGCAAATAAATCAACAGTAGAAATGACCTCAGTGGGCTTTAACAGAATAAGCATATAGCCTAAACATGATTTCTACCATGATTCACAGATCATATAATCAAACAAGTAGGGAGAACATGGAGGTCACATGATATACCAGCAAAACAAGTCCAGTCATAGTTTAATATTCGACTAAAATCATTATTTCCTCGGTGCACGCCCATACGCTCGTCACCTAGCATGTGCGTCACCTCAATACATATGTTATAACACAGTTCCCAGGGTTAAATACCCTCAAATACAAGTTTAGATATGTTACTTACCTCGAACAAGCAAAGTCCAATTCCGAGCAAGCCAAACAATACTCTAGAAACAACATCCCGCGCGTACCGACCTCTGAATGGCTCGGAACCAGAAAAAAGCAACTCAAGAACATAAATAATGCCAAAGGAAACAAACCCAATCGATAAATATTGAATCTTTAATCAAAAGCGCAAAGTCAACCAAAGGTCAAACCTAGGCCCGCACCTCGAAACCCGACAAAACTCACAAAATCCTACAACCCATTCAATTACGAGTCCAACCGTACTAGTTTTACTCAAGTCCGACTTCGAATCAATGTTCAAAACTCAAAAATTCACTTTCAGAAAATTTAGACAAAAGCACCCAATTTCTCTTTTAAAATCACCAATCCGATGCCAAAACGAATATATATTCATGAAATATAACCAAAACTGAGTAAGAAACCCTTACCCAATCCATGTGGTGAAAATTTCCTAAAAAATCGCCCAAATCCGAGCTCCGTAGTTCAAAATATGATAAAATGTTTGAAACCTTCGAAATATAGTACGTATAAGCACTGCCCAGGCGAAACCCTTTGCGAACGTGGAAAAACCATCGCGTTTGTGATGAACAAAATGAACTACCATCAAAATGCCTTACGCGTTTGCGATTCCCAAAGATGCCACATAGCGAACGCGGCCCACGACTCGCGAGCCCAAAGAAAAGTGCTCCAGCTCCCAGCTCACCATCGCGAACGCGACTACACAAACACGAACGCGAAGCTCAAGTCCCACATGCACCGCGAACGCGACTTAACACTCGCGAATGCAAAGAGATAAAAAAGTCCAGTCCAATTCCTTATTCCCGATCGCGATGACTCACACGCGAATGCGATTCACTACAGACATCAGCAAAAATTAGCAATCCAAAAAATGAGAGGAAATGGTCTGAAAGCGATCCGAAACTCACCTAAGCCCCTGGGGACCCCGTCCAAACATACCAACAAGTCCCATAACATAACTCGGACTTACTCAAGGACTCAAATCACGCATAAAAACATCAAAACCATGAATCGCACCTCAAATCGAACTTAAAGAACTTTTGAACTTTCAACTTCTAAAACTCATGCCGTACCATATCAAACCAACTCGAAATGAACTCAAATAACACAAGTCCTAAATGACATAACGAAGCTATTCCAATTCCGAAAACTACAATATGAACCCGATATCATCAAAGTCAACTCCCGATGAAACTTATGAACATTTCAAATCTTCAAATTTTCATCTTTAGCCAATTAGTGCTGAAACCTTCTAGAAATATCCAAATGCAAATCCGGGCATATGACCAAGTCCAAAATCACAATCTGGACCTAACAGAACCATCAAAACTCCGATCTGAGGTCAAATACTAAAATGTCAAACTTGGTCAACTCTTCCAAATTAAAGCTTCCTAGTTGAGAATCATTCTTCAAAAATCAATTCCGAATCACCTGAAAACCAAAATCGATGATTCATATAAGTCATAATACATTGTACGAAGTACTCAAGACTTCAAATAGCTGAATGGAGTGCAAATAGTCAAAACAACCGGTCGGGTCGTTACACGTATGACGTATATATACATCTGTACCAGTCGTGAAGCAGATATACTTTGATCAAACCAACTTCGCACATCTTAGTTCTACTCTAAACAAGCAGTATCTAAGTGAAGTTTACTGTGTGATCAGTAGAGAGAAGAAAGCGAAAAAAATATTAGTGAGGCATTATATTGAAAATATCATGAGCGTACTTAGAACCAAAAGTGAGTTGGTGTTTGGAGATAACATCAACACGATCGTACGAAATTATTCAAGGAGCTTTGAAGAGAGAACACCCTTGCAGCCAAAGGGGTCTAGAGTAGGCTTCACATTAAATCCGAACCAGTATAAAAATCTAACTGTCTTTAATTCCTGCACTTTACTTCTGCTTTCGATTATATTCTGTTTTTATTTTCAGTCAACTAAATGGTATACTAGTCAACTACTTAGTATACAAAAAGAAAAAACGACAATTCATCCCCTCCCAGTACTTTTAAATTGGTATT
Organism: Nicotiana obtusifolia; assembly: GCA_002018475.1. Classification (NCBI taxonomy): domain Eukaryota; kingdom Viridiplantae; phylum Streptophyta; class Magnoliopsida; order Solanales; family Solanaceae; genus Nicotiana; species Nicotiana obtusifolia. Next base: position 29,552 of record MCJB01049996.1, read on the forward strand.
AGAGTAGGTCTCACACATTTATCTTTTGCTTAACAGTTAGTAAAAAAAGATTATGTCAAACCAAGTAAGTATTGGAGCACTCTTTCAAGAAGGGACATCGCAAGTAAGGCCACCATATTTCAATGGACAACACTTCTCTCATTTGAAGGTGCACATAGAGGTCTATGTAAAGTCCTATGATGTCAAAGTATAGCGTGTTATAAAAAAGGGAAAGTATCAACTTCTAGCATCAGGACAATCATCCATTGATCCTGAAGATATAGATGACTACTCTGACGAACAAATGGCTGTTATTCAAGTTAACGCTAAGGCACATAATTTTCTCTATAACGCTATAAGTGGAGAAGAGTATGAGAAAATCTTAAGCTACGATACCGCCAAGGATGTGGGACAAATTGGAAGTTACCTATGAAGGAACTAGCAAAGTGAAAGAAACAAGGATAAATTTGTTGGTTTACGACTATGAACTCTTCCTGATGAAAGAAGGTGAATCCATTAAGAAATGTTTGCATGATTCGGCAAAATCATTGGCGATCTGAAAGCTTTTGGTAGACCGTACTTAAGTGGTGAGCAGGTTCAAAAATTCCTAAGAGGTTTGCCTACCACATGGAAAACAAAAGTAGTTGCATTTGAATCTCAATATTTATACAAACTGTCATATGATGAACTACGTAAAGATCTCATAGCATTTGAGGAAACACATCTCAAGAAAATGCATTAATAAGAGAAGAAAAGAACAACTGCCTTCAAAGCCACAACTGAAGGTTCTGAGAACAATATTGATGATGACGCAGAGGCTCTTGAAGAAGAAATTGCAATGATTTCGAGAAATATGAATGGATTGATGAGAAGATACAGAAACATAAAAAAGAGAAGGATGTCATCCAGAAGAACCAGACAGTACAATCAACAAGATAAACGATGGAAAATGTTTTGAATGTGGAGGGTATGGCCATGTTCAAGCTGAATGCTCGGATCTTAAAAGAAAAGTCTCCAGAGGGTTCAATAAAAATAAATCCTTCTAAAGCTGAAGATATAAAGATAGCCCAGAACATGAATAAATAGCAAACCTGTGCTTTATGAGTATTTTGGAAAATGATATGAAAAAATACTCTGGTTTCTGGAGTGATGAAGATGTATCAGATGATGACTGGAAAAAAAAAACTGAAAATTGCATTATGGCACGAGGTAAAACAAGTAAGGTAAGACTCTATAATTGTGGTAGATGTAGCGAATTACAAGATATTCTTTATTTTACCCTAAAAGAGTCTCAAAAAATGCTAAATGAATTAAAGAGACTCAATAGGGAAAAGAAAGATTGGGAACTCAAACTTGAAATCTGTGAAATCGAAAGAGATGTTCTTCAAGAAGAGGTTCAGGAATTGCAATGAGCCTTTGAAGAATTCTGCAATGATCAAGGATATACTCATAATTGCTCAGCCTTAATATCACCCAAACAGAATGGATAGTTGAACGCAAGAATAGAACTCTGCAAGATATGGCAAGAACAATGGTATTAGAACATTCATTGCCAAATTATTCTTGGGCAGAAGCAGTCAGCATGACATGTCATATACAATTATGAGTATATCCTTGTAGACGGACTCAACTATAATCTCTTGAGCATAAGTCAACTATGTGATTCTGGATATGAATTCAGATTCAAGAAAACATGCTGCACCATTGAAGATGAGACAAGTAAAATTATTCTGCCAGGAAAAAGGTATGGAAATGTATACATTCTAGATAACATTAAAAACCTAGATGGTCATATTTGCTTAGCATCCATATCTGATGATCCATGACTATGGCATAAAAAATTTGGCCATGCAAGCATGCATTTGATTGAAAAACTCTCCAGAACATGATCAAGTTATTGGCCTTCCCAAACTCAATTTTTTTAGAAATCATGTATGTGATGCATGCCAACTTGTCAAACAAACCAGAAACTCTTTCAAAGCCAAAGACATTATGTCCAGAACCAAGCCCCTAAAATTACTTCACATGTACTTGTTTGGACCTACTAAAACTGCTAGCATTGGAGGTAAATGATATGCCTTTGTTATTGTTAATGATTACTCACGTTTTGCATGGGTAATTTTCTTATTTCATAAAGATGAAGCCTTGAAAAATTTTGAGATTTTCTGCAAAAGAATTGAAAGAGAAAAGAAGTATCTCATCTCAACCATACAAAGCGACCATGGAGGAGAATCTGAAAGCGTAGCCTTTGAAGAATTCTGCAATGATCAAGGATATACTCATAGTTGCTTAGCCTTGAGATCACCCCAAAAGAACGGGGTAGTTGAACGCCATAATAGAACTCTGCAAGATATGGCAAGAACAATGATATTAGAATATTCATTGCCAAATTATTTTTGGGCAGAAGCAGTCAGCACGACACATCACATCCTCAACAGATGTCTCATAAGACCCATATTAAAGAAGACTCCATATGAAATATGGAAAGGTAAAAGGCCTAATATAGGCTACTTTCACTCGTCCGGAAGAAAATATTTTATTCACAACAATGGTAAGGACAACCTTGGAAAGTTTGATCCAAGGAGTGATGAAGTACTTTCTCAGTTATTCTATTAATAATAGATCCTTTAGAGTTTACAACAAATGTACTTTATCTGTAGAAGAATTAGTGCATATTATATTTTATGACAATAACACTATGGCCGAGAAAGGAATCATTGCAGGTGATGAAGATATCAATCAAGAAGAATCACAGACAAACAAGTCACAGAAATCGACTGATAGTACAAACAAAGTCACAGAGTTGACTAGTGAACCTGTTAATAATCATACTGAATCACAGAAGGAGTCGACTACTCCAGCAGTTGGAACGTGACCAAATGAATGGAGAAGTGAACCAGAATATCTCAAAAGTTTAGGATGAACTAGCTGGCTACAAGCTATGCAGGATGAACTCGATCTATTTGACAAGAATCATGTTTGGGAACTGGTACCTAAGCCAACAAATAGTGCTGTGGTTGGAACAAAACGGGTAGTCAGAAACAAGTTAAATGAGGATGGAAAAGTAGTCAAAAACAAAGCTAGATTAGTAGCTTAAGGCTACTCACAGCAGGAAGGAGTCGACTATGATGAAATGTTTGTTCCGGTAGCACGGTTAGAATCAATTCGCATATTACGTGCCTATGCATCTTTTAAAGGCTTTAAACTATTTCAAATAGATGTCAAAAGTACCTTTTTAAAAGTTTTTATTGATGAGGAGGTATATGTAAAACAACTTCCTGGCTTTGAAAACTCACAATTTCCTTACCATGTGTATAAGTAAGCTAAGGTTCTCTATGGACTCAAACAAGCCCCTCGAGCTTGGTATGAAAGACTGAGCTCCTTCTTAACTGATCGTGGGTTTACCAGAGGTAAGGTAGATACTACTTTATTCATCAAAAGATCATTGAAGGTAATCTCATTATCTAGATCTACGTAGATAATATTATTTTTCGCAGCACTAATCTTCTTTTGTGCAAGGATTTCTCAAATCTTATGCAGAGTGAGTTCGAAATGAGTATGATGGGAGAACTCACATTTTTCCTTGGACTCCAAATTCATCAATCAGAAAATGGCATATTCTTCTGCCAGACCAAGTATACAAAGAAGCTAAATCAAAAGTCTGGAATGAGTAGTGCCAAAGCAATTGGAAATCCCATGAATCCCTCAATAAATTTAGACAAGGATGAAAAGGGAATTTGGTGGATGAAACTAAGTATCGTGGAACGATTGGATCTTTGCTATACCTAACTGCTAGTCGATAGATATCATGTTCAGTGTTTGTATGTGCCATGTTTCTGTCAGCTCCTAAGGAGTCACACTTAACTGCAATACAGCGAATAATTCGCTATCTTATTGGAACCACTTCTTATGGACTATGGTATCCATGTTCTAACAATTTTAAACTTGAAGGATTTTCAGATGCTGATCTTGTAGGTGACAAAGAAGATAGGAAAAAGTACAAGTGGAACATGTCAATTACTAAGAAAGGCATTAATTTTCTAGAACAGTAAGAAACAGGGATCAATAGCTCTTTTTACAACTGAGGCAGAGTACATTGCAATTGGACAATGTTGTGCTCAATTAATCTGGATGTCACATCAATTGGGTGACTATGAATTATCCCTTAAACCTATTCAAATATTTTGTGATAATTCTAGTGCTATATGTCTTTCTAAAAATCTTGTGCATCATTATAGAACCAAGCATATAGATATAAAGCATTATTTCATTAGAGATCATGTCCTTAAAGGAAACATAGAATTATCGTGTGAAAGCTTTATTGATCAATTGGCAGATAATTTTAAAAAACCCCTGCTTGAGGACAGATTTTGTGCATTACGAGACCCTCTTGGCATTATTCCTATTAATTCAATATGTTAGGACCTTTGTGGTAATTTTTATTACTGTCTCTTAATCTGCATGTTTCCTTATTTGTGTAAGTAGCATTAGTTATGTGTCTCTTAAATTTCCTTTTTCACATCTTTTCAATAACTTTTCAGAGGGTAGTCAATCATCACGTCGAGTCACTGACACCCTTTCCTTCTGTACTCAATCGTTAATTTTCACTCTTTTTAAGTCTAGTTTCATCCTCCTAATTCCTTCACATTGTTTGTATCTCCAAACCCCTGTTCTCAACCCTACAATGGCGAAACTTTCCAAAAATCCTTCTGCCTCAATCCGCAAAAGGACTCGCTCGTGAGGAAAACTCTCGTCTCAACTTCCTGAACCAGTCTATCTAGGATCAGACCACTCTGAAAATTTTGCCTCTTCTCAGGAACTCTCAGATGATGCGCAAAGCCTCAATGAAAAAGTCCTAGGGAAACGACCTATGGAAGATATCCCTGAAACTTTCACACCCAAAAAGACCAAAACTAACCTCTCAATCTCTCTAGAATCAGACCTCAATTCTTGGGACATGCCCAACAGGGACGCCTTCATAGTCTTCAAAGATAAACCGGTAGCTCATGGAAAAGTTATTGATCTAAACGTCATGGAGAGCCTCAACGGCAAGGTCAAGGAACTCTTCCATTTCCATGGGTGAAAAAACTTTCTTTGTCTGCCTCCTCCAAAGGTATATGAATCTCTTGTTAAAATGTTCTATGCTAACCTTCATTTTACCAAACATGGAAAATTAGAGTCCTTAGTTCTTGGCAAACACATTGTGCTGGATTGTACTTTGTTGACTCTATTTTTTAGTGTAAGTGTTCTGGTTTCTCAATGCTTTTTAAGAATACCTGGGTTGAGGATTTTGAGATTTCTTTTGATTAAGAAAAAAGGTGTATAGCTGAGTCACCCTCTAATTCCCTTCCAGTCAATTAGGACCCAGTGATGTCTGTTTTTAAACCTATGTTCTAGCACACATTGTGACAACCACTCTTCTCCCATGAACAATATCCTTCTCTACCTTTTCCCAACATGATACCTTCCCAATTTACTGTCTTCTAACTAAGCAAAAGGTCAAACTATCTTCTTGGGTCATCAATTTCATGATAGAGAGTGCTGATGATCCTACGAGTCTTCCCTACAGTATGGTCATTACCCATCTGTTAGAAGCCCACGATATCTCCCTTGCTAACTATCCCTATGTCACTATCACTAAGTCATATAACTCCAGAGCGTTCGCGAGCATGGGATACATTGCTGTGAAAGGAACTTGGGTAAAGAAGCAAGATGGTGAAGCTAGGAATGCTCCTACACACTTAAAAAGCAAAAGCCTCTATGTCTCTCCGCAGTGCAGGTGATCCTGATGTCTTGGAAAATCTAGCCTTTATCAATGACAAATTGACTGTCATCAAGGACTCTCTAACCTCTATGCATAGCACAACTGAAGTTGTCCATAGATTGTCAAAGGAGACAGGCTCTGATGTGTCCAAGATAAGGGTGCAGATTCTAAAGACAGCGGAGAATGCAATAAAGGCTTTTAAGGAGGTGCACGACAGGATCGATGAGATCTCATTCACAGTCAATGCTAGTTTTGAACGCCTTAAGGAGGCTATCTGCAATACTCTTACCTACTTTCTGCACCGTTGATGCATGGTTGCTTAAAATAATTTTTTTGCTTCTTTTGGGACTGATGTTTTAGTCATGGGTTGTATTGTTAAGACAATTACTTACTTTTGCTCCTGCATGCTGAATTAGTTAGCTATAGACTGCTACAATGCTTCGCATTATCATAACTGTCACGACCCCAAATCTCCCACCTTGGGAGTCGTGATGGCGCCTACTAATGGGAGCTAGGCCAGCCGATAATTAATTTCCTTTAATACGTGAGCAAGCATAATCGATCATTCATAATTTGCATAATTAAATAAACGACCAAAATGCGGAAATATTATATATTATATACATCGTCTTTTCCTTTACAAAATCTACCCAAGAACTGGTGACGCAGTTTCACAGACAGTCTAAGATTTACTACATACAAAGGTCTTGAAAGAAATATCAAAAATGCTATTTCCGAGCTACATGGAAATAGAGACAAAAATATAGACAGATGACATCAAGAGCTGCGAACGGCTGCAGTCCTACCTTGAGTCGCCTGGAAAGTCGCGCAAAAACTGGAAGTCCGCCTTACTTACTTTCTGACACCAGCAGCGCCGGTATCTGCACAAAAGTGCAGAGTGTAGTATCAGCACATGATAATCCTGTTAAACATGATATGTCTATATATCTATACAACTACGACAATTTGCAAATATACATGGACAATTAAACAGATAAGGAAGTAAATGAACATACGTATTTCAATATTTAAATCAACGAAATTAAACTGGTCAACAACTTTCAAATAACATTTGCCATTTGGCAACCAATCATATCAATATAGAACACAATCATCCTGTGACAAGCGTGGCACCGACTACGGTCTCTCCACCTATACATGTCACCACATTCACCATATCTCATCTCAGCCGTGGTACCAGCAACGGTTTCTCCACGCTGTTCAATATCTCGTGGCAGGCGTGCCACCCGCTCCCCCATATATACTATCACATCACAAACGTGGTACCAGCAACGGTATCTCCACGTATACAATATCTCGTAACATGCGTGGCACCAGATACGGCCTCTCCACCTATGCATGTCACCACAATCACATCAATATCCACACATTGGAATCATACATCACATCAAGATCCCCTTTTTGGGACATTATATCATCAACACCCAACCTGGCCGGGGGAGACAACTCTAACTAGACCACTACTTGACTCGTAATTAACTAAGTTAATGTTGACAATTTACTACTACTCATGTTTATTAATTAA
>MCJB01049997.1:13143-38790 GCA_002018475.1 Nicotiana obtusifolia
GGGGGGTGTCTTCATGAAACCGTGCTTTGAAAAAATTGACTGCTTCATCTGCTATTTTAGCATTGTCTTCTAGCCATGTGCCCATGTTGTTCTGAATTCTTCTAAGTTGTAGCCTCTTCCTTCTGCCATTCACTTGTGCATGAAAGAATTTTGTATTTCAATCACCATCTTTAAACCAAGTCATGCTGATTTTTGCTTCCCGAATTCTTCTTCTAAAGTTAAGTACTTGATCAGTTCAGCCTGCACATGTTGTAGTCTTATTCTGTTTTGAGTAGTAGGGTGGAGCTCAAATTGGGCTCCATGTACTTTAACAACTTCCTCTAGACTTACTATCATTTGGAAGATGTCTCCATATGTTGTTATGCTCCATGTTGATAATGCTTTTTTCAATTTCTTCAGCTTGTGATTGAATATTATGAAAGGATCCCCAGTGAAGTCTGCTTTCCAATGCTCTCTTACCACTGCAAGTTGAAGTTATGGTGCTTTATCCAGAAGTTTAGAAATTTGAAGGCTCTCTTTGTAGATGTAGCATTTGTGTTGCAAGTCTGTAGCAGTGGGCAGTGGTCTGAGCCTATTTTTGGCAAATGAGTGACTTTCAGTTGTGGCAGCCATTGTTGAAGTGCACAGTTGGCTAAGCATCTGTCTAGTCTTTTGAAAATGCAGTCTTCTTCTGCTCTCCCATACCACCATGTGTATATGCTTCCTTTAAAGCTTAGTTCAGAAAGGTTGCAAGTGTTGATGCAGTGTCTGAAGTCTTCAATCTCTTTCAGTATTACTGGAAGTCCTCCAAATTTCTCTTCTTCATCCCATATGACATTAAAGTCACCTCCTACTAGCCAAGGCAGTGACATGTTTCTGGCAAGATTGTATAAGCTATCCCACAGTTTAATTCTTCATTGGAATTGCATTTTGCATATACAGAGGTGACAAGGAAAGAAGTTTGTGAATCCACCTTTGTTAGTTTCACAGTTAACTGCTGCTCCAGATCACATATTATGTCTACTTCATGATCCTCATCCACAAATACCCATATCTTGTTTGACCCATTGGCAAAGCACTGTGCCAGTCCAATCCTCATTCTATATCTTTCCAATTTCCTGGCTTTTGCTTAGGCTCCATGATTCCAATGAATTGAAAGTGGTATTGTCTGTGCACATTGATAAGCCTTTCAAAGGCTTTCATTGTATTGATTGACCTTATATTCCAAATGATCCCATTAGGATTGGGATTTGGATAAGATCCTCCTTGTTTGGACTCCTGCCCCCCCTACACCTTGAATATCTTTGCCCTGTTTTTTCCTGCCTTTTTTAGCTGATTTCACTGCATCCAGTTTTTTTGGTGAAAGATCTGCTTGTCTTGCCACATTTATTAGGTTTTGAGTGGTGGATTCCTCATCAATATCCTTCCTTGTTTTAGCAGTTTGTTCCCCCTTTTCAGTGTCACTTTTGAAACCTATCACTTGTAATTTGAGGCCTGCTTGATTCATTTCTATGTTCATTGTGTGGATCTGCTAGCTTTTGTTGATGTTACACTCATAGGAGCAGTCAGTTGTTCCAATCTTAATCTGTTGCTTAGCTTTAGCAGTTGAAGTGGTTTGTATCTCAGTGAACTTCATATTCTTGATCAATCTATCTGCTGCTTGCTTGCTACCTTCATACTCTCCAACATTTTGGATATCCACTGCCATAGGCTTAAGAGGTGTCAGTGTGTTGGATAGCATTACTTCCAAAGTGTGAGTGTCTTCCATTGTGTCCTGCTGTTTTGATTTGCCATTTGCACTTTGTAGGTCATGATCCACTTCTTCATCAGTTGACTCCTCATCACTGCCTGTACCAGCTGGCACTTGTTCTTCCTCTGATCCTTCCTCTACTTGTTCACTCCATAGTTTGCCTTCACTAAGTTGGATTCTTTGAGCCTCATCCACATCTATGTCTGCTGTTAAAGTTGTATGATTGGGAGGGGGTGACCTGGCATGATTGCTTATATGTGACATTGTTTCCAAAGGTTTTGTTAACCTATTGGCCTGTTGGTTCATTGACTGCTGCAGCTGCTATTATGTCTCTACTTCCATTTCTTTCCATTTGTTTCATTGAAGACTGTTGGAGCTTGCTGTTGCCTGGTGGTGAAGTTATCTTTGATGCTAGTGAAGCATGTGCATTCTGCTCTCCTTCTGCTTTTTCAATTGCAGTCTCCTATTTGTGCTCATTGGTTTTGCTTTGCTCTATTTCTAGAACAACAAACTTGTTATTTGTCTGCAGTATCTGAGTGTCTGATGTAGCTGGTATTACCTCCAGTCTCTCTTTGGGTTGATCTGCTACCTGTTTGTCTTTGCTTTGTGCTCGATTAACCTCTTTCCACTGTAATCCAGTGTTGCCAACTACTTTACCACTTGATAGGATCATTATAGGTGCTGCTTCTTTTCCTTTGTCTTTTGTTCTTGGTTTCTCAGTAACATTTTCCTTTAACAATTCTGGGTGCAATTTCTAGCATTCTAGCATTTCATGTCCCTGCAACCTACATTGTTTACAGTACTTGGGAATAAAATCATATTGGATTTTAATCCACTCTGTTCCCACTGCACCAGTGGCCTCATTTTCAATGTCCATTCTAACTTTCTTTGGTAGCTCCGCCAGAAGATCAACCAAGACTTTTACTCTAGCACAACTAGGTCTCGTCCTGTTTATAGTTGCCATATCTAGGTGTAGTGGTTTTCCAATAGCAGATGCAAGTGAGAATAAACATTCCTTCATAAAGAATGTTGGCAGCAAGCTGGGAAATGAGATGCAAGCCATCGCTTTTGAGGTTTCTTCTCCTTCCTTGAACTTAGAATCATAGATTAATGTTCTCATCTGGTATTCGTATCCGTCTCTTGCTTTCAAATAATACAATGCTTTAGAAGTGAAATTGAGGAAATCTTGCCACAATGTCAACCTAATTAGTACATGCCTATCTCTTAGTAATCCAATATTGCAGTCGCCCTTAATCCCGCACTGTGTAGGGATTAATCGACGGAGTTCTTGAATGTTAGGCCAATCGTATGAAAACTTACCAATGACTGCATATTGAAGGCCTTCAATTTGATTCATGCGTTCAACCTCTGTCTTTGTAAATTTGACGAAAGGTTGTCCTTGTAAGAAAGTAGCTCTCTTGAAAGGAATTGGTTCGATTGCCACTGACGACCTAGGGTTCTCCTTCGAGTTCGAGTTTAATGTTGATGGTTTGAGCAGTTGACTGTAGTCGAGAGGTTTTGGGTATGTGGAGGATGCAGCGGGAGGTTGGGGGATGGATGAGGAGGGGTCGCCAGCCGGCGTATTACCGGCCGGCGTCGCCATCGCCGCTCGTGGGAGCTTTCTCTCTCTAATCACCTCCCTCGTGCTCTCCGCTAGGTTTTTGAAATAGTAGTTTTGTTCAGTCTTGGAAGTGTGATAGACATTTCTTTGTTGAGCCAGTTATATGTGTTTACCCACCTAATTGGTATGTATCTTAGTTAATCCTTTTGAGCTTGTAATCTTGTTTCTTTGGCAACCACATTACGAGCCTTACCCATTTGTTTGAATTGAGCATCTATTTGAACCTTTTACCTCTCGTGAGTACTTGAATTTGTGATGAACTTTGTAAAAATTGAAGTGTAGGGTGGTTAGTTTGGCTTATGAGGGGAACTAATGATATAAAGAGAAAGGTGCACTGTGTTGAAAAAGCAAGAGTTACTTGAATTGAATAAGAAAAGAAAACATATGTAGTTGTATTGCTGTGAAGAAAATATATTCATTGATAGTGGTAATTCTTGATGTAATTGTGATATTAAGCATATTTGTGATGAATTACTCCATGTTCTCTTTAGGGTTTGATGGATTTGGTGTATTGATACTTGTTTGCAGACGATAACTCTAGTTTTTATGTATTGAATCGTTTTGGATCTTTTAATTGTTGTATCTATATTCACTAGTTTATGTAATCGAGAGAGGCATAACTTGTGATATTTTTGCATAATATTTTGTGGGTTGAATTTATTAATTCTTCTTAGTAATCGAAAGAGGCTAGTTGAGTTATTGATAAAACTTAGTTAGGAGGATAATCGAGAGAGGTTCTCCTAAAGACCAATCCACTACGAATTATTGCATATCTTCACCGAGCTTAACTTAGTTTATCTTGCAAGGTAGAAACTTAATCGAGTGATGAGTTTCTTCTAAACGTATGAACTAATAATTGAGTGAATTCGAAAGATTCACTTGAACATTAGAAGTGAATTATCTAGAGTTAGATCCCAAACAATTATCTTACACCTATTCCATCGAAACCCTGTTTTCTGCCATTGATATCTTTCCTTACTCGTTGTTGCGATTGTCATTAGTCTATAGTTTAGACTCTTAGTTAATTTTAGTTTTAACCACTAAATCTTAATTGTTGATCATCTTGGATAGCAATCAAGATATAAACTACGAAAATACCGTTTAACTCCAATCCCTGTGGATATGATATTATATTTTACTATATTCGACTAGCGAGCATATTTAAGTGTGTGTTTTGAGCTCGTCAAGGTCGCGGTCGCATAGTGTTATTGATGGCATGAGACTTTTTCTCTTCGCGTTTGCGAAGGCTTGAGGATGCTGTGCATCGCGTTCGCGAGCAGGGAGCCGCGTTCGCGTAGAAGGAAGGCCGGCTTGGAGGCATCAGGCATTTAGCCTTCGCATTAGCGGGAGAGGTATCACGTTCGCGTGGGCATGGGGTCGATGGTCATCGCTTCGCGACTGAGTCATCGTGTTCGTGAAGGAGGAATTGGCAGCATGGGAGATTTGTGCTTCACGAACGCAAGACATCTTTCGCGTTCGCAAAGAGGGAAGAACTAGGCAGACTGTTAAAAATCCAAATTGAGGGTTAGAGTATTATTTCATATTTTGAGTTGTAGAGCTCGACTTTTGGTGATTTTGGAGGGGAGTTTCAAGATTTGGATCGGGGTAAGTGTTTTTGACTCAGATTTGTCATTATTTCATGATTCCATCTTTGTTTTTAGCATTTAATTAGTGAATTAAAGTGAAGAAATGGGGGATTTTGTGGAAACTTTTCAAAAATAAAAAATGGAGGTTTGAAGGTCGATTTGAGGTCAGAATTGGATGATTTTGGTATGGTTGGACTCGTAATCGAATGGGTGTCTGAAATTTGTGAATTTTGTCGGGTTCCGAGGTGCAACCCGGGGTTGATTTTTTAATTTTGGTTAAAGATCTTAGCTTTATCATTTGGAATCTATTCCTTTAGCTTTTATTGGTTATATTTAGTTGGTTTGATTAGATTCGGATTGTCCAGAGGTCGATACGTGCGGGGTTGGCTTGTTAGAGGAGTGATTTTTCTTGCTTGAGGTAAGTAACTTATCTAAACTTGGTTGAGGCATTAGTTGCCGGACTTATTTGTGATAGCTACGTGCTACGGGTGGCGCATATGTGTGGGTTGAGCCCATATGCGTGTACCGAGGTACTATTTTCATTCTCGGGGTAGTGCTTAGGCTATAAATTGCCTTAAAATGATTGCTAAGTTTCAAGTTGAGATGTTTCTCCTATTTGTACCCCTCTGTGAGCTATTTTTACCATGTTTGAGATTTCGCTGAGTTTATTCTTATGGTTGAACCTGCTAAACTACTATTTCTTGATAGAAATTGTCTGCTCTAGCTGTGATAGCATACATTGCACATGCCTATACTATAGCATGATATTTACACCAGTCCAAGAGTATGAAAATTGATAATCATTGATCATGTACATGCATTCCTACATATTTGCTTTCTCTGTGTTATGAGTTGGACTGGTAGCATGTGATCACGTAGGGCGGATTATGATTATTAGAACATGATTTGTCAGTGCGGTTGATTCTATTAGCATGTGAGTTGTCCGTGCGGAACCAATTATTGATATTATTAGTGAGTTGTCCATGCGATTGATTCTATTAGCACGTGAGTTGTTCGGGAAGCACGTGAGTTGTCCATGTAGCGTGTATGGATCCACTCCCTAGGTTCACCCTCTCATGTTTCTCTCTTGATGGTGTACACGCGGTTATTGAGGAAAATTGTTCAGCGGTTTGGTACGAAAATGGAAAGGTTGAGGAAAGTCCGGCCAGTGTTGGTTGGAATTGCATTTCTTCTTTACTTGCAATTTTCACGGTTTATTATCTGATTTATCTGCATATCATCTTATATTTGTACTAGAGACTGAAGAGAGAATTTGAGTAATGTACACAAACAGAGGGATAGTCCTTTCAGTACCTTATACATGATCACATTACTATTTTGTACTTGCTGGATTTTATGAAACTGTAAAGGTTATAGAAGGTATCATGCTACACTCTACACTTAATTGTGCAGATCCAGGTGTGGGGACCATTTTTCAGCAGTTGATATACTTGTTGGACCCATCTTCAAGAGGCGAGGTAGAGCTGCATTCTTGGCTGCAGTTTTGACTTTTCATTTTCTTATGTACTGTTGTTTCAGTTCAGACAGTATCATTATTTAGTCCAGATTTGTATTCCCTTGTAGAGCTAATGACTTCGTATTTACTAGTTTCTAAGGGATTTTCCCCGTTTATGGTAGTAGTTTATTACATTGAGGTTTTAGACTTATGCTACTTCTATAATTTATGTTGTTCTAATTCTTTATTGTTATGTTTTGGCTTGCCCAGCCGGTGTGTTAGGCACCATCACGATGGATTGGGATTTTGGGTCGTGACAAGTTGGTATCAGTGCTCTAGGTTCATAGGTATTACGAGTCGTGAGCACGTTTAGTAGAGTCTTGCAGATCGGTACGGAGACATCTGAGTTATCTTCGAGAGGCTACCAAACTGTTAGGAAACTTCACTTTCTTGTATTTTTGTTGTGCAGATTTGTTATTTTCAGAATTTGATCTTGACTCTTCTATTCTCTCACAGATGGTGCGGACACGTGAGACGAGATCAAGCGGACGACCACCAATACTACTAGCTAGGGTCGCGAGAGGAAGGGGCCGAGGTAGAGGCGGAGGTGTGGCTCGTACTACAGCCAGAGCAGCAGCTGTGGAGCCACCAGTTGGTCAAGCTTAATAGCAGGTACCAGATGTGGTTGAGTCGGTGGGACCAGCTCAGGCACCAGCAGTGCCCATTGTGATCCCTGGCCTTCAGGAGGCCTTAGCCTAGATTTTGACTGTGTGTACGAGCTTGGTAGTCTCAGTTTAAGCTGCACCAACCACTTCAAAGGCATGGGGAGGTCCCCAGACTCTTGCCGCCCGTACTCCAGAGCAACAAACTCAGGGGCTCTAGACACCGGGTGTTTTTCTAGTTCAGCCGGTTGCTGCTGCTCGAGCCGAGGTTAGTCCTCATATGAGTGACGATGAGCATAAGAGATCGGAGCGGTTTGGGAGGCTTAATCCTCTAGAGTTAAGTGGAGTAGAATCAGAGGATGCTCAGGATCTCATAGACCGGTGTCAGCGGATTCTTCGCGCATCGGGTATTTTTGACACCTGTGGGGTTTTATTCACTACTTTTCAGCTGACAGGGGTAGTTTACAAATTGTGGAAGGCTTATGATTTTAACAGGCAAGCCTATGTAGCGCCACTTATATGGCATGAGTTCTCAGTTCTCTTCTTAGAGAAGTTTGTCCCATAGACTCGCATAGTGGAGTTGCACGGGCACTTTGAGCAGCTACGCCATGAGGGCACAACTGTGTCTCAGTATGAGATAGGGTTTTTGGAGTTGGCTCGTCATGCAGTATGGTTGGTTCCCACTGAAAGGGAGAAGATTAGGAGGTTCATTGATGGCCTCAATTATGGATTACGCTTCATTATGGCTTAGGAGGTTGTGATGGGTGTGAGGTTTGACGAGGTGGTCAATATTGCTAGATGCTTAGAGCAGGTTCGAAGGCAGGAGCGTGAGGAGTGGGAGGCCAAGAGGCCTCGTAGTTCAGGTGGATTCAGCAGTGCCTCATCTGGAGGCCAGTCCCATTACAACATGGGTCATTCTTCTAGACCCGTTCGGGCATATCGCGATGTTCCTCGTGGTTCTTCAGCTAGCCACACTTTCTACAGTGCACGCCCAGATCAATCATCATTTAGTGCGTTTCCAGCACAGAGTTCATACCATGCTTCATCTGCACAGAGTTTTTGGGAAGCTATTCAAACTATCAGGGGCAGCAGCTCCACTAGAGGAGAGATGATTTTTAGTGCGGAGACTAGATTCATCTCAAGAGGGATTGCCCCAAACTATTGGGTAGGGTTCCACAGTAGAGTTCTCCACCTATCATTCCAGTGCCAATAGCTACACCACCTGCACAGCCAGCTCGGGTTGGGCCCTAGTCAGCTTGAGGATGTCGTAGAGGGGGAGGTCGATCAGGTGGTGGTCAGACCCATTGCTACGCATTCCTAGCCAGGTAATAGGCAGTTGCCTCCGATGCTGTGATCACAGGTATTGTTTCAGTATGCCACATGGATGCTTCGGTATTATTTGATCCTGGTTTCACTTATTCACATGTGTCATTATAATTTGCTCGTTGTTTGGATATGCCCCGTAATTCTTTGTTATGCTTGTTCATGTATTCACACCGCTAGGTGATTCTATTATTTTGGACCGTCTGTACTGGTTGTGTGTAGTGATCTTTATTGGTTCTTACCATGTCACGCTAAGATCGCGATGTTGGCGATGTTGAGATTGCATAGGGTTGAGTGGAGGGGTTCTCCGGACTATGTTCCCAATAGAGTGATTTCATATTTGAAGGCCCAACAGATGCTTGAGAAGGGATGTCTGGCATATTTGGCCTTTGTGAGAGATGTTTGTACTGATGCTTCTACCGTTGTGTCAGTTCCAGTAGTGAGAGACTTTCCAGATGTATTTCCTGCAGATTTGTTGAGCATGCCACCCGAAAAGGACATTTATTTAGGTATTGATCTGGTGCCGGGCAGTCAGCCCATCTCTATTCCACAGTATCGTATGGCACCAGCAGAGTTGAAAGAATTGAAGGAAAAACTTCAGGAGCTACTTGATAAGGGATTCATCAGGCCTAGTGTATTGCCTTGGGGTGCACCGGTTCTATTTGTGAAGAAGAAGGATGGTACTATGTAGATGTGTAATGATTACATGCAGTTGAACAAAGTTACAATTAAGAACAAATACCCACTACTGTGTATTGATGACTTATTTGACCAGCTTCAGGATGTTAGAGTGTTCTCTACTGAAGACGGCATTTCGGATCCGCTATGGCCATTGCGAGTTTCTTGTGATGTATTTTGGGTTGTCTAACACCCCAACAACCTTCATGCACCTGATGAACAATGTATTCCAGCTATATCTTGATTATTTTGTCATAGTATTCATTTATGATAGACTGGTGTACTCATGCAGCCAGGAGGATCATGAGCAGCATCTGAGGATTGTACTTCACACGTTGAGGGAGGAGAAGCTGTATGCTAAATTCTCTAAGTGTGAGTTTTGACTTGATTCTATGGCGTTTTTGGGGCACGTGGTATCTGAGTTGGCCCAGCCCGTCTTTAGCTACTGAGATTTAGAGTTTCTTAGTTTGGCCGGATATTACTGCCGTTTTGTGGAGGGTTTCTCGTCCATTGCTGCACCTTTGACCAGATTGACCCAGAAGGGTGCCCCATTCAGGTGGTCTGATGAAGTGTGAGGAGAGCTTTCAGAAGCTCAAGATTGCCTTGACCATAGCTCCAGTTCTAGTTTTGCCTTCAGCATCGGGTTCATATACGGTTTATTGTAATGCTTCTCATATTGGTATTGGGAGTGTCTTGATGCGGGATGGTAGGTTGATTGCATATTCTTCACGCCAGTTGAAGCCCCATGAAAAGAACTACCCCGTTCATGATCTAAAGTTGGCAGCTATTTTTCACGCATTGAATATTTGGAGGCATTATCTCTAGGCCGTCTCTTGTGAGGTATTTTTATAGATCATCAGAGTCTAAGTAGAAAGATCTGAATTTAAGACAGCAAAGGTGGTTGGAGCTGTTAAAAGACTATGATATCACCATTTTGTATCATCCTGGGAAGGCCAATATGGTGGCCGATGCCTTGAACAGAAAGCGTCAGAGTATTGGTTGCCTAGCATATATTCCAGTTGGTGAGAGACCGCTAGCATTGGATTTTCAGGCCTTGGCCAATCAGTTCATGAGGTTAGATGTTTCGGAACCTAGCCGGGTTCTTGCTTGCATGGTTTCTTGGTCTTCTTTATATGACCGCATCAGAGAGCGTCAGTATGAAACCCATTTGCTTGTCCTTTAGGACACGGTGCATCATGGTGATGCCAATGAGGTTTCTATTGGAGATAATGGGTATTGCGGATGCAGGGTCGGATTTGTGTGCCTAATATGGATGGGTTACGTGAGTTAATTCTTGAGGAGGCCCAAAGTTTACGGTATTCCATTCATTACAGACGCTGCTAAGATGTATCACGATTTGAGGCAGCACTATTGTAGAGAAGAATGAAGAAAGATATAGTAGAGTATGTGGCTCGGTGCTTGAACTGTCAGAAGGTGAAGTACGAGCATCAGAGGCCGGGTGGTTTCTTCAGTGACTTGAGATTCCTGAGTGGAAGTGGGAGCGGATTACCATGGATTTCATTATTGGGCTCCCACGGACTTTGAAGAAATTTTACGCAGTTTGGGTGATTGTGGACCAGTTGACTAAGTCCACACATTTCATTCTGGTGGTGACTTCTTATTTTGCAGAGAGATTAGCTCAGATCTACATACCGGAGATCAGCCATTTGCATGGTGTTCCCATCTCCACATTTCTGATCGAGGCACGCAGTTCACATTGCATTTTTGGAGGGCAGTGTAGCGAGAGTTGGGTACACGGGTTGAGTTAAATACATTATTTCACCCCTAGATGGACGGGCAGTCCGAGCGCACCATTCAGATCTTGGAGGACATGCTACATGCCTATGTTATGGATTTTGGGGGTTCTTAGGATCAGGTTTTACCGCTTGTGGAGTTTGCCTACAACAATGACTCCTAATTGAGTATTTAGATGACTCCTTATGAGGCCTTATATGGGAGGCAGTGTCATTCTCCAGTTGGTTGGTTTAAGCTGGGAGAGGCTAGGTTGTTGGGTACTGATTTGGTTCAGGATGCCTTGTAAAAAGTCAAGTTGATTCAGGATTGACTTCGTGCAGCATAGTCCAGACAGAAGAGTTATGCTGATAGGAAGGTTCGTGATGTTGCATTCATGGTGGGTGAGAGGTTTTACTCAGAGTTTCGCATGAAGGGTGTGGTGAGGTTCGGTAAGAAGCGCAAGTTGAGCTCACGGTATATTGGCGCTTTTGAGGTGCTTGAGAGGATTGGAGAGGTGGCTAACAAGGTTGCATTGCCACCTAGTCTATCGAGTGTTCATCCATTGTTTCATATTTCAATGCTCTGGAAGTATTATGGTGATCTGTCACATATTTTGGACTTCAGCTCGGTTTAGCTAGATGAGGATTTGACTTATGATGTGGAGCGGGTGGCCATTTTGGACCGGCATGTTCGAAAGTTGAGGTCAAAGAATATTGCATCAGTGAAAGTTTGTTGGAGAGATCAGCCGGTCAAGGAGGCTATTTGGGTGGACGAGCGGAGATGCAGAGCAGCTACCCACACCTATTTGAGGCTCCAAGTATGATTCTAGACCCGTTCGAGGACGAACGCTTATTTAACATGGGGAGAATGTAACGACCCAGCAGGTCGTTTTGTGTATTGTAGTTTCGTTCCCCTATTTATTGCTTATTCTATGTTCATTTGTGGTTATGTGACTTACCGGGGTGGTTGGTTTGGTTCTGGGGATGTTTCGGAGCGAATTAGGACATTTAATCCCAAGGTTGAAGGCTTAAGTTAAAAGAGTTGACCTGAGTTTATCTTTTGTGTAGACGAATCCGAAATAGTATTTTGGTGGTTGCAATAGCTTTATATGGTGATTTTGGACTTAGGTGTATGTCCGGATATAGATTTGGAGGTCCGTAGGTTGTTTTGTCTTGAATTGGTGAAAGTTAAGTTGAAGGTTTGGAAGGTTGAGGGGTATGACTGAGAGTTGACTTTATTGATATTGAGATCAGATTTTGGTTACGGAAGTTGGAATAGGTTCGTTGTGTCAGTTGGGACTGGTGTGCAAAAGTGAGGTCAATCGGAGTTGATTTGATATATTTCGACATTGGTTTTAGAAATTAGAAGTTTATTAGTTTCATTAGGCTTGAATTGGGGCGTCATTTGTGATTTCGATGTTGTTTGATGTTATTTGAGGTTTCAACTAAGTTTGTATCGTGTTTTAGGACCTATTGGTATGTTTGGATGGGGTCCTGGGAGCTCGGGGGTGTTTCAGATGGGTTTCAACATTATTTCTTCAAGTTTGGGCAGCTGATATGATATTTGGCGTGGGCTTCTTTGCGTTCACAACTCAGGGGTCGCTTTCACGTAGTGTTATTGATGTAATGTGACTTTTTCTCTTCGCGTTCGCGAAGGTTTGAGGAGGTTGTGCATCGCGTTCGCGAGCAGGGAACCGCGTTTGCATAAAAGGAAGGCCGCTTGGGCGCATCAGGCTTTTAGCCTTCGCATTCGCGGGAGAGGTATTGTGTTCGCGTAGGCATGGGGTCAATAGTCATCGCGGAATTGGCAGCTGGGGAGATTTGTGCTTCGCGAATGCGAGACATCTTTCACGTTCGCAAAGAGGGAAGAACTGGGCAGGCTCTTAAAAAAGAAAAATTGAGGGTTAGAGTATTATTTCATATTTTGAGTTGTAGAGCTCAGTTTTGGGCGATTTTGGAGGAGATTTTTATTGATTTGGATCGGGGTAAGTATTTTTGACTCGGATTACCATTATTTCATGATTCCATATTTGTTTTTAGCATTTAATTAGTGAATTTTAGTGAAGAAATGGGGGATTTTGTGGAAACTTTTAAAAATTGAAAAAAGGAGGTTTGATGGTCGATTTGAGGTTGGAATTAGATGATTTTGGTATAGTTGGACTCGTAACCGAATGGGTGTCCGAAATTCATAAATTTTGTTAGGTTTTGAGGTTCGGGCCTGGGGTTGACTTTTTGATTTTGGTTAAAAATCTTAGATTTATCATATGAAATCAATTCCTATGTCTTTTATTAATTATATTTAGTTGATTTGATTAGATTCAGATCGTCCAGAGGTCGATACACGCGGAAAGGGCTTGTTAGAGGAGTGATTTGGCTTACTTGAGGTAAGTATCTTATCTAAACTTGGTTGAGGCATTAGTTGCCTTAATTATTTGTGATAGCTACGTGCTATGGGTGACGCATATGTGTGGGATTGAACCCATATGCGTGTACCAGGGTACTATTTTCATGGTCGGGGTAGTGCTTAGGCTATGACATTCCTTGAAATGATTGCTAAGATTCAAGTTGAGATGTTTCTCTATTTTTTGTACCATGTTTGAGATATCGTTGAGTTTATTCTTAGGGTTGAACCTGATAAACTGCTATTTTTTGATGGAAATTGTCTGCTCTAGCTATGATAGCATACATTGCACATGCCCACACTATAGCATGTTATTTACACCAGTCCATGAGTATGAAACTTGATAATCATTGATCATGTACATGTATTCTCACATATTTACTTTCTCTTTGTTATGAGCTGGACTGGTAGCATATGACCACGCGGGGCGGATTGTGATTATTGGCACGTGAGTTGTCTATGCGGTTGATTCTATTAGCACGCAGTTGTCCGTGCGGTCCAGTAATTAATATTTTTAGCACGTGAGTTGTCCGTGCAGCACGTGAATTTCCGTGCGATTGATTCTATTGGCATGTGAGTTGTCCGTGCGGTTGATTCTATTAGCACGTGAGTTGTCCGTGCAGCACGTGAGTTGTCCGTGCCGTCCAGTTATTTATGTTTTTAGCACATGAATTATCCGTGCATCATGTGAATTTCCGTGCGGTTGATTTTATTAGTACGTGAGTTGTCCGTGCAATGTATGGATATGGATCCATTCCCCTAGGGTCACCCTCTCATGTTTCTTTCTTGATTGTGCACACGTAGTTATTGAGGAAAACTGATAAGTTGTTTGGTACAAAAATGGAAAGGTAGAGGAAAGTCTGGCCAGTGTTGTTTGTAATTGCATTTCTTCTTTACTTGCAATTTTCATGGTTTATTGTCTAATTTATCTGCATACCATCTTATATGTTGTACTAGAGACTAAAGAGAGAATTTGAGTAAATGTACACACACACAGGGATAGTCCTTTCAGTACCTTATACATGATCACATTACTATTTTGTACTTGCTGAATTTTATGAAACTGTAAAGGTTATAGCAGGTATCATTTATAATTTTTACTTCTTTTACCTCGCCGAGGTTAGTTACGATATTTATTGAATACATTGGGTCGGTTGTACTCATACTACACTATACTTAATTGTGCCGATCCAGGTGTGGGGACCAGTTATTAGCAGTGGATTTGCTTGTTGAACCCAACTTCGAGAGACGAGGTAGAGCTGTATTCTTGGCTGCAGTTTTGACTTGTCTTTTTCTTATGTACTATTGTTTTCGTTCAGACAATATTATTATTTAGTTCAGACATGTATTTTGTTGTAGAGCTCATGACTCCATATTTACAGTTTTTGGGGGATTTACCTTGTATTGGCAGTACTTTATTACATTGAGGTTTCAGACATATGCTATTTCTATAATTTCTGTTGTTCTGGTTCTTTATTGTTATGTTTCGGCTTGCCTAGCAGGTGTGTTAGGCGCCATCATGACTGTCACGTCCCAAACTACATCTTAGATGTGATTGGGACCCAACTAACACCACCTGCCAGTCGAACCCATTTCTCATACATTTAACTATTTATACAAACACTCAGAGAAAAACAAGTGCAAGTGTAAAAGCATTATTAATAATTAAAGACGAACAAGTTACCAATTAATATCTTAGTCAACTGATAGAAAGACCAACGATTATGCAAATAATAAAACTCTAACCCAAATCTCACACTAAAACCATGGAGTATCTAACAGAGTAACATGAATTTAACTGACTGGTATGCAAACCCGAAAGAGAAGGAAATAACTAACACAAACTAGATAAAGCTGCAGCGACGGCCTCGACGAATAATGCGATGGCTCATCTCAGCAACAAAATCAGCCCGAACGAACTCTTTAGCCACTAGCTCTATCTTCCGCAATAGTATCTGCATAGAGATGCAGGTAAGGAGGGAGTTATACATAAATATAACTTAGTAAGATTTTCAACCTGCCACTTTGAATACCCCTGGGACAGGCGTTAGAAAATACAAACACGCACAAAACTAACATGCACAGAAATTATTTCACAATATAATACTCAATAAAGTTTAAACCAGTATTTAACGAGAAATATTTTATATATCAATTCAATTCACACTAAGAACTTTTCATAATCGGGAGTAAAGAAAATTAATCAACACCCCGACAACTCTACGACGGCATCATAATTCCTCAAATATGTGACAGAGCATACACAATGCCCAAATTATATCAAGAAGCATACACAATGCTCGAGTAATGTCCAAAGGCATACACAATGCTCCAACATCATGGCTCACATCCGTTTCAAACCATCAAATGCAACATCATGGCTCACACCCGTATCACACCATCAAATAATTTATATAATAATTTTAGCATTTTTTCATAAAATAATATATTCGCGGCTAGTTAAAGACTACCGATTCTACCAAGCGCATGCTTGTTCCAACACATGGACCAGACAGAGAAAATACATTTTCAAATTTGAAAAAGCAAGTGTCAAAACTTAAAGTTTTACTTACCTCGCAAACGGCAAGTCTGCCAATCTTATGGCGTCCAAAACACAAATCAAATCGATCTCCCATAGTCTCAATCTCAAAGCTTTAGCTTTAACAATATGAATTTAAGCTCCAATTGCAAGAAAATGCAAAGGTTATTTACGATCTTATACACTTCTCCTATTGCAAGAAAAAAGTTTACTGGTTCAAGCTGTTGTTCATGAATCCTCTACACTGCCAGTATAAAACCCACGAAGAAAAAATTACCCAACTTAACCCATAGGTTGCTATTGCATTTAAAGGCAAAGGAATCCAACTTAAGCTTTAAATTTATTACTGAACAATCCTTTCTCCAATTCTTTTTCTTGCTTGATGTATTCAATAAGATTAAATGCTTTGCTTTCTCAATTGAAGCAATTTGTTTCAATCATACTGGAAAACAAATAATTTCAGCTTGTTTCCACCGTTGTTGTCTCGCCCCCAAAGTAGAATCCCAAAGAAAGATAGGCTTGGCTTACTTATTAAACTAGTCTTTCCGTCCAATCTCTCAAAGCACCGCCACCATAATATTATAGATATTTAGGGTGTAATTAGTTTATAACTTAGAGTGAATAACCAAATGAAGAAAGTTCATTATTTTATGGGAATAAAATACTTTATTTTCTCTTTACCAATTGCAATACTTTGACCTAGTAATATCCTTTTATTTATCCCAAGAACCTGCCATTAGTTGTGGAATGGAGCCTATGATGGACTATTATTTTACTATATCTATATGTGTACATATACGAAGTGCACAATTAGCCACTAATAAGAGCTGTATTTATTCTTATGCCATTATTTAAAATGTTTTTACTCTTTAGCCACTGCTTTAATAAAAATTTACCCGTCCGAACGAAAATACCCGTGTGCTATAATAATTTCGCTGAAACCTTCGCTCAAAACTTGCTCAGTTTATTTACGTGCAGAGTTTAGGAGAGAAACCGTTGCACAAACCTTACGTGCTGCATAAACCTTCCCTCATCCAAATTACAGAAGGTTTTCTCCTCCTATTTCAAACTAGAGAATTCAACTTTTTCGTCCAAATTTCACCATAAAATTACAATAAGTTCTAAAATTTCAGATATCTCTATATGCTATTGTATGTTTGTATGGATTTTTATTTGGTTGCTGGAGAATATCTGTATATGCTATTGTGTGTTTGTGTGGATTTTTATTTGGTTGCTCGAGAATAAGATGGAAGGGATTAGATTTTTTCATTTTCCTTTTCTGGATTGCATTTTTATGGAGAAAGCAAAGTATAGAGGATAAAAGTAGGGACACCGTGTCCTTAACTTCATGATTGCTATGTAAATATTAACGACAAAATATATTTGCACCTTCTATTGATAAAGTTCAGGACATCGTGTCCTTAACTTCATGACGACTGTGTAAGTATTAAGGACAAAATATCCTCAATTAGCACCTTGTATTGATAAAGTTTAGGACATCGTGTCCTTTACTTCATGACGAATGTGTAAGTATTAAGGACAAAATATCCTCAATTATCACCTTGTATTGATAAAGTTTAGGATATCGTGTCCTTAACTTCATGACTGCTGTGTAAATATTTAGGACAAAGTGTCCTGTATTTGCAACCTGTATTGATAAAGATTAGGACATCATGTCCTTAACTTCATGACTGCTGTATAAATATTAATGACATAGTGTCATGTATTTGCCACCTTGTATTGATAAAGTTTAGGACATCGTGTCCTTAACTTCGTGGCTGCTGTATAAATATTAAGGATAAAGTGTCCTGAATTTCCCCTTTTCTTAACTTGCAGGATGGATACAATATGTATTATTGTTGCTTTCAATGGAAGATGGACCGTAGACTATAAGTATCTGGATCATCAAACAAAGCTTGTTCTAGTACCTGAATCGTCAACCAGGTCTTTCAAGTTATTGAATTGGATGGAGACAAGTTTGAAGCAATGATATGGTTTGATATCAACCTGGGAACAAGCAAGGGAGTGCCTATATCCAAAGATTTAGATCTTCACACATGTATAGAGTTATTAAAAAGTCATTCACTCTTCAAGGGCTGTCGTTTCATTGTTGATGTTTCTGAAAGAGTTTTTGGCTCTACAAGCACCTTTGAACATATAAACATAGAAACTCAACAAGACAATCAAGACAAATGCCAACAGATAATGGAAATAGATGTGGTTAAACTTGAAGCAATAATTAAAGAGGTGCTTCAAATATTCAATTCTATTCAAATGGGAGGACAAAGCATTATAGAGATTGAGAACCAACAAGGTTTGGGTATTCAATCCTTAGAGAGTGCACCAGTAATTAAAGAAGTTGCTGAAAATTCCTCTACTCAACTAACTAGACGAAGGTCAAAGTCGAAACAACAAGAATCCCCAACTACAATATTGAGAGAAAATGCTTTGTTAGATGAAATAAAAATGGGATAAATATTTGAAAAAAAAGAAGAGTATAATTAACTATTTTTCGAATATAGCAATTAAAGGACATTTTGAATTCAAGGTTGTTAGATCAAGTTCAACAAGATATTCTTTGAAATGCAATGATGAAAAGTGTGAGTGGTGTGTGCATGCTATCAGATAGTAAAGGTTGAGAAAAATCATGACTGCTCAGCTAGCACTATGTAAGCTGATCAAAGACATGCAACTTCAAAGTTGATTAGTGGTTATATTATTGGCAATCTTCGAGACCCAAGGTTTGAAGTTACACCAGCCTTTGTCACGGCAGAAATGCAAAAATTGCATGGACTAGACATTGGGTATCACAAGGCGTAGCGTGCTATTCAATATGTTTCAGCTTTAATAAGAGGAACTCCTAAAGAGAATTATGAATTGCTGTCTTCATACTTGTACATGATGAAAAGTAAAAACCTGGCAACATGCACTATCACAAAGACAGACAACAACAATAAATAAACAATCAAAAAGTGTTTATTAGTCATTTCATCTGCTATGTATATGTAAAGTGCTGCAACAAAATATTAAGGAAAAAGTGTCTTGAATTAGCACCTTCTGTTTTAAACTTTAGGACACCCCGTCATTAACTTCATGTGTGCAGACATAGTTTCCTTAACTTCTTGTGTGCAGTGTAAATGTTAAGGACATGGTGTCCTTAACTTGATGTAATTAGTGTAAATGTTAAGCACATGGTGTCCTTAATTTTATGTGTACAGTATAAAATATTAAGGACATGGTTCCTTAACTTCATGACTGCTGTGTAAATATTAAGGACATGGTGTCCTTAACTTCATAACTGCTGTGTAAATATTAAGGACATGATGAGCCTCAACTTGATGTGTGCAGTGTAAATGTTAAGGACAAACTGTCCTGTATTTGCACCTTCTATTTTTAAAATTTAGGACATCCTGTCCTTAACTTCATGTGTGCAATGTAAATGTTAAGGACAAAGTGTCCTGTATTTTCACCTTTTGTGTTTAAACTTTAGGACATCCTGTCCTTAACTTCATGCGGGCTATCTAAATGAAGGACAAAATGTCCTGTTTTTGCACTTTCTGTTGTTAAACTTTAGGACATCCTGTCCTTAAATTCATGTGTGTAGTCTAAATGTTAAGGACTCATTATCCTGAAATTCACATGAAGTCCTAAATTTTTGTAGTAATACTGAATTTTGGTTTATTTTTTCAGGTTTTTTAATACGTTTTATGCATATGGACCATCAATAGCTGGTTGGAATCATTGTCGACTGGTGATTGTTGTTGATGCAAATTTTTTGAAGTCCAAATATCGTGGTGTTTCAATGATTTCAGTTTCAAAGGATGCAAATAACCAAATATTCCCACTTGCTTTTGGTATTGCAGAATCTGAAAATAACAACTCCTATGAGTGGTACTTTAGTGAGCTTTAGAATGCAATTGGGAGTCGTGCCAATTAAATTTTTTTAATCAGATAAGCACCAATCTATTGCACATTGCATCACAAAGGTATATCCTGAAAGCCACCATTGGATTTGTATCTATCATTTGGAGCAGAACCTACAGCGAAGAAAAGTGAATAGTGAAGTCATAAAACTTTTTCAAAGTGCTGCAAGAGTATACATGCGTGAAGAATTTGATCTCTACATATCAGAGATAACAAAAGTTGATATGAAGACTTTTGACTACTTGATGGAAGAATCACCAGAAAGGTGGGCGCGTTCTTGTTGACTACGAAGATATGACATGCTCACAAAAGACATAGTTGAGTCAATCAATTTTGTGCTATTAGAAGCAAGGGAGCTGGCATATTGAGAATGATGGATTTCATCCAAGTGAAGCTAGAACGTTGGTTTTATGAAAGAAGAAATGAAGCTGAAGGAACTTTTTATGATGTTTCATGTTGGGTAGAAGAGGAATTGAAGAAAAAGATAGATTTAGCTTTTACTGTAAATGTAAGTGTTATGTTCTTACTTTAATTTATTATTTTAATGATAATTTAACATAATGTACTAACTTATAGATTTTCAAATAACTTTGAAGGTCTTCCCCGTTGATTCATGGCGTTCTAGAGTCGAGTAAGAAGGAAATACTTTGTGGTGGACTTAAACAAAAGAACATTTGATTGTTTTCAGTTTCAGTTTGATGAATTACCATGTATACATGCAATTGCAGATATCGAGAAGAGAAACATCAAGAGTCCAATTGTGACGACCCGGTCAGTTGTCTCGTGGATTACCACTCCATCTTCCCCATTTTCTGTCTCATTATGTTGCGTTATCTGTGTTTTACATAACCAAGTTGAGTAGTTGAGTCTGGAGTGAGATTGGTAAGAAATGAGACACTTAGTCTCTTTCAAGAAGGGTTAAATCGGAAAAATCAACCGGATGTTGACCTATGAGTTAGGAGGCTCGGATGTGAATTCCGACGATTCAGTTAGTTTCGGGAGATGATTTATGACTTAGGAGTGAAATCAAAATTTGTTTTGGAGATCCCGTGTAGAAGTAGGCTTGAATTGGTGAAGTTAGAATTTTGGCGATTTTCGGTTGATAGGCGAGATTTTGATCCGAGGGTCGGAATGGAATTCCGAAAGTTGCTGTAGCTTCGATATGTGAATTAGGACTTGTGTGTAAAATTTCAGGTCATTCGGACGTGGTTTGATTGGGTTTAGATCAAAAGAGCGACTTAGAGGATTTTTGAAATCCTTAGGCTTGAATCCGACGCGAATGGGTGTTGAGAGGTTGTTTTGAGCGTTCCGATGGTTGGAACAAGTTTGATTAATGTTATGGGATATGTTGGCGTGTTTGGTTGAGGTTCCAGAAGCCTCGGGTGAGTTTTGGGTGGTTAAACGGACTAATTTGTCGTTGGAAAACGAAATTTCATAAAAACCAGATGCGAGAATGCGGACCGCATATCTCAAATGCTGATCGCATATCTCACAGGGAAATCGCAAACCCAGGCAGGTTCCTAGGCAAAGTTCAGGTCAGAAATACGGTAGGAATGCGGACCGCATACCTAACATGCGGACCGCATATCTGACATCGAGATCGCAAACTGAGATAGTGAACTGAACAAAATATAACGTCAAGAATGCGGTCGAAATGCGAAATGCAAACATGAAATGCGGACTGCATTTCACCATGCTGAGATCGCATATCAGGACAGAAACCTGGACAAATTCAATGTCGAAAATGCGTCCAAAATGAGGACCGCATACCTGTTATGCGACAGGTATGCGATCGCATATCGGGCCGGACAGGGGTGTTTTGTCTCAATTTTTGACCCCTTTATAAATAGAAATCAGTGCCCATTTGCCATACCAAAGCTATTTTTCGTCACCCACGAACAGAAACACCTCCAAACACCATAAAATCACAGCAAATCAACCTCAAAACTATATTCAAAGGAGATTTTCTTGGGTAAATTCTTAAAGAAGGGGATTTGACCGTTCTAAACATATTTGGAGCTAGGGAGCTCGGATTGAAGCAAGTTTTGAAGCAATTCTTGGAGGGTTTCCAAGAGAAACATCGGGGTAAGTGTTCCTAACTCAATTTTGGAGGAATTACCTTAGTTTATCACTGTTTTTAGCAATTAATTGATTATTTAAGTTGGGAAAAATTGTGGAAAACCCTAAGTTTAGATTTAAGATTTGAAGGTCGATCCGATGTTGGAATTCGATAAATCTTGTATGGTTGAACTCGTGAGGAGATAAGGAAGCCGATGAGGTGAAATTTTTTGAATTTCGGGAAGTGGGCCCGGGGCTCGGGTTTTGCTAATTTTGGGAATTCTTAGTATTTTCGATTGTTTTCGCTTGGGCTTTGTCCCCATAGCATATTGTGACGTATTTGTTCTGAATTTGGATAGATTCGAAGCACGTGGAGGTCAATTCAAAGGGCAAAGGCGTCACGGGCTAAGGATTTAGCCGGTTTGAGGTGAGTAATGATCTTAAATGATGTTCTGAGGGTTTGAGACCCCAGATTGCACATCGTAGTGCCATATTGAGTTGAGACACGTGCTCGATGATGAGCGGTGGGTTGTTTACTACTGGGGATTGTGACTTGGTCCATCCCGATTGATGATTTTATTACATATTTGATTGGAACTGATTTGATATTATCATGATTTGGGCTGATTTCCATATTTGGGCTTCGTGCCGGTTATGCAAACCTTCAGGGGTAATTTATCACTGTTTACTCAATCATATTTGGGCTTCATGCCGGTTATGTGAACCCTTTAGGGGTAATTTATCACTGTTTTCTAACTGATTTGATTCATTTTTTAAACTCAGTTTTGAAAATTAAATGACTTTTCAAATGATGTAAATGGGATCGGGTGGCACGCCGCCACGGATATGATATAAATAGATCGGGTGGCATACCGCCACGGAATATGATAAATTGGATTAGGTGGCACGCCGTTACGAGATATTGCGCTTGGGCCGTAAGAAGCCCCTCCCGGAGTCTGCACCCCCCACAGTGAGAGCAGGGTACCCATGAGAACGGGTGACACGCCGTCACGAGACATGATGTGGCCAGTCATGCTATTATCTTTTACTTCATGTTATTGACTTGATTATTTACATGTTTACTGTTTCGTTATGGATTGCTGTATGCCTTATGTGTTTCCTTACTCTCAGATGTTATTTATAATTATTACTCACTGAGTTGGAAGTACTCACATTACTCCCTGCACCATGTGTGCAGATTCAGGCGTTACCGGTTCCGCTCCGAGGTATTGACTACTACTACTGTCAGGGCAGTGATTTAGAGATTACGAGGTAGCTGTTGGCGTCTGCAGCCCCGTATCTCTTTTACCTTGTTGTTTCCATTATTTTCAAATAGTTGTGCCAAAGATATTGTAATAGTAATATTATTATTAGTATTTTCATTAGCTGCTCATGACTTTGTGACACCCCGATTTGAGGGCTGTAATCGGGATGGTTCGCTATTTTTCCGCTAATTTCTGCTATTAAACCATACTTATATTATTTTCGTGTTGCTAACTGTTTAAATCAAGGTTTAGTTTGGATTGGCAGCCTTGTCTTCATGAGAGGCGCCATCACGACCGAGTTGGGATTTTGGGTCGTGACACCAATTTATGCTCGGACTAGTACTTAAAGGAATCTTGGCTGAAAACAGATGAAAGACAAATACATCCTGTAGGACATACAGATTCTTGGATTGTACCAAAGAGTGTTAAGTCACAAATTATTAAAACTTGCAGATTTCAAGGTTCCGCCAGGTAGAAGGCAGAAGAAAAGGCATATTCCAGCTACCGAATCATCAAAAGTAACGTTCAAATGTGGTCGTTGCAGAAGAATTGGTCATAATAGAACATCTTGTATATATTTTCCGGCAGTCCACCCATTTTCTAGGAAGCATAGAGAATTATAGATATATTGTCACGACCCAAAATCCCAACCATGATCGTGATGGCGCCTCTCATGAAGACAAGGCCAGCCAATTCAAACTAAACTTCATTCAAACAGTTAAACAATACGAAAATAATATAAGTACGGTTTAATAACAGTAATTTGCGGAAAAATATAGTGAACCATCCCGACTACAGCCCGGACCGGGGTGTCACAAAGTCATGAGCAACTAATGAAAATCCTAATAATAAGATTACTATTACAATATCTTTGGCACAATTGTTTGAATATAGTGGAAACAATAAGATAAAAGAGATACGGGGCTGCGGACGCCAACAGCTACCTCATAGTCTCTGAATCGCCGCCCTGACAGTAATAATCAATGTCTCGGAGCGGAACCGATAAAGCCTGAATCTGCACATAGGGTGCAGGGAGTAATGTGAGTACTTCCAACTCAGTGAGTAATAATTATAAATAACAACTGAAGGTAAGAAAACACATAAGGCATACAACAATCCATAATGAAACAATAAAACATGTAATATCTCAAGTAAACAACATGAAGTGAAAGAAAACAGCATGACTAGCCACGTCATGTCTCGTGACGGCGTGTCACCCGATCCCATGCGTACCCTGCGCTCACTGTGGGGGGTGCAGACTCCGGGAGGGGCTTCTTACGGCCCAACGCAATATCTCGTGATGGCGTGTCACCCGATCCCTTTATATCATATTCCGTAGCGGCGCCACCCGATCCATTTATATCAAATCCCGTGGCGGGGTGCCACCCGATCCATTTATATCATTTAAAATGTCATTTAAATCTCAGAATTGAGTAAAAATGGTTGTTTTGTAAAAACAGTGGAAATCAACATGAATGAGTTCAAGTAATGAATCAAACAGTGAGGAAACAGTGATAACTACCCCTAAAGGGTTTAAATAATCGGCACGAAGCCCAAATATGGCAAGCAGCCCAAATCATGATGATATCAAATTAGTTCCAATCAAATATGTAGTAAAAATCATCAATCGGGACGGACCAAGTCGTAATCCCCAGTAGTAAATGACCCCACGCTCATCATCGAGCGCGTGCCTCACCTCAATATAGCATTACGATGTGCAATTCAGGGTTTCAAACCCTCAGAACATCATTTACAATCACTACTCACCTCGAGCCGGCTAAATTCTTAGCCCCCGACGCCTTTGCTCTTTGAATTGGCCTCTGCGCGCGTCGAATCTATCCAAAATTAGAACTAATACGTCACAATATGTAGGGGTAACAAAGCCCACGCAAAACAATCAATAAATTAAAGCAATCCCGAAATTAGCAAAACCCGAGCCCCGGGCCCACTTCTCAAAATTCAGTAATTTCCATCCCAACGGGTTCCTTATCTCCGCACGAGTTCAACCATACAAAATTTATCGAATTCTGACACCGGATCGACCTCTAAATCTTAAATCTAAACTTAAGGGTTTTCCACAATTTTCCCAACATAAATCACTAATTAATTGCTAAAAATTAGTGATAAACTGAGGTAATTCCTCAAAAATTGAGTTAGGAACACTTACCCCGATGTTTCCTTTGAAAATCTTCCAAAAATCCCTTCAAGATTAGTTGCAATCCAAGTTCTACAGCTCCAACTATATTCAAGATGGCCAAAATCCCCTCTTTTAAGAATTTGTCCAAGAAAATCTCTTTTGGATATAGTTTTTGAGGTTGATTTGTTGTGATTTTATGGTGTTTGGAGGTGTTTCTCTTTGTGGATAATGAAAATGGGTTTTGCATGGCAAATGGGCACTTATTTCTATTCATAAAGAGGTCAAAAATCGAAACAATAAAACTTTCAGGTGTTCAAAATGCTGTTCGCATTCTGGTCGCATAATCAGAATGCTGTCCGCATTCTGGTCGCATTTTTGACATTGCAATCTGCTACACTTTGCTGCGTAGCATTCTGGTCGCATAATCAAAATGTTGTTCGCATTCTGGTCGTATTTTTGACAGTGCAATCTGCTACACTTTGCTGCGTAGCATAATCAAAATGTTGTCCACATTTTGGACAACATGCGTAGCATT